>LGRX02020427.1:0-11959 GCA_001247695.2 Cymbomonas tetramitiformis
CTGTTCCAGAACTACCAATTTCGCTCTGTGATGGGCAAGTTTGCGAGACCAGAAGGACGGGTCGTATCATCGATCCTATGCAAGGGCTGGCGGCCCAGGCCTGTGGTGAGGACAGACCGCGCACCCCACTATGTGGTAAACGTGGTGGGGGAACCATTGAAGACCCTTCCCACCATCATGGCGACGCAAGGATCCAGAGCATTTCGATAAGCGAGAATGGGCACCGTCGTGCGCAGCTCTGGTGCGGACGCTGAGGAGGAATCCCGAGAGGTGAATCTCGACGAGAAATCGCGAGCCATGGGCTACAGTGCGGACGAGTTACGCATGGCGGATGGCCTGAACGATGTAGAACTGGCAAGCATTTTGGGCTTGGCCATGGACCGCAGGGCTATGGAGCTATTGATGGCGGTCGCAGAAGCAAGCAGGAAGGGGCTTCCCCACAGCGAGGAGTCCCTGGTGGCGGAGAATTCCCCAGGACAGCCTATTGCTGTAGACAACAACTGGGCAGACCATGCGAGGTCGGACCTTCAGCAGAGACACGCGCTTTGCTGGCAGAGTGGGTTGGAAATTCAAACGCATACACTCAGCAGGTGGCAAAGACTATGAGCCACCGTGACTGGGAAGAGAAGTTGCAGACGATGTGCTCGCAAGGGCAGAAGGGTGCACAAGGCATCGGTGCCAAGCGACAGCGCTCAGGTACCAAGAAGAAGAAGGAGTGGCAGCTCTACGCCATTGACCAGTGTGTATTGCTTTTATTTTTTTTCTTTACGGGCCGCAATCAGCAAATCCACTGGCCCGCTTTCGGCCAATACGGCCAGTCTCCAAAATTGCCCGCCGCAGGCGCGAAAATTTAATTTTAAGTATGGTGATATTGTAAAAATCGCATAATTTTGCATAAATTTTGGTATTTTCATATCAAACGTCCCGGCCCGCATCCATATATTCCATCGGCCCGCATGCGGCCCGGAGTGGTGAGCTACGGCCCCGGGCCGGCCCGCCACGGTAAGCAATATACTCTGCCATTGACCAATAATACCGTCTAAGGCACAAGAGTCACTTCGTGAAGGAGGGCGGGACCCAACCAGCACGCGCTGAGGTGCCTGCTTGGAGTCCACCTGGTGAAGACAAGGAGATGAGGCTTCCGAGACTTGCATGTACCACCAGATTTACGAGCTTGGTGGCCAGTGTTGCTGAACAACAGGCCGACCGCGATAAGCATCGAGATGTGCATGATGATGTGTGGTGTCTCAGGTGGCTGAAGTCTGGTGGCAGCGTGGAATTACCGGAGGACGAAGTTCGCCGAGTGAAGAGGCGCGCAGCGCGGCACCGATGGGACGAGGCCACGGATGAGATCTACATGATCACGTTGTCGGGCAAGGAGGTGATGAGGATTCCAAGGCCCGCTGACCGTTTGGCATTGGTCAAGGAGTACCACTCCAGGACTGGCCATTGGGGTATAAGACGTACCCAACATCTTCTATGGCAGCGACATTGGTGGGCTGACCTAAAGAAGGACGTGGTGGCGGTGGTCACTCAGTGTGAGACCTGCCAGCGAGTAAAGACTCACTACGCAAGGGAAGAGGCAGTCTTGTCCCCTTTGGAGATCGTATCGTTCATGTATCGCTGCTCACTGGACTTGGCGTGGCCTTCAAGAAGGGTGACGAGGTCGGGTAACAGCAGGCAGGGTGCTCATCATGACCGAGCACTACACCAGATTTATAGTCTGCGCACCCATCCCCAACAAAGAAGCAAGCACCATTGCGGCAGCGTTTCGCAGTCATGTGCTGGCTATCTTTGGGGCGCCAGCTGAATGCCTGGTGGACGGAGGCAAGGAGTTCGAGGGCGAGTTTGAGCAGCTATGCAGGGATTGCTTGATAGACAGAAGGGTCACTTCACCAGACTCGCCAGAAGGCAATGGGCTCACTGAGCGAGTGGTACGCACGATGAAGTTTTGCTTCAAGAAGCTCGCCTTGGAGAAGATTCTCGACTACGAGTGGGACGAACAACTCTGGCCATTGGTGCTGAGTTACAACGCAGCCCGCCAGGAGTCCACAGGAGTGGCACCGTTCACCCTACTGTTTGCCCAAGAGGCAGTGGTGCCGCCAGATCTGAAGCAGGCGCCTAGCATGGACTTCAGTCTGGAGGTCAGTGACGACAAGGACACCCGAGTCAAGGACCTTCTGCAGAGAGCACAGGTGGTGACTGGTGAGGCGGCTAATGGTGCATGTTGGCTGCAGTCTGGAGATTGCACAGCACCGTGACACCTTACACTATGAAGGAAGAAGGGGCGGTGGTTACGAGCCTAGGCCGCATCAGTTCAAGGTGGGAAACTTCGTGTACATCAGACAGAAGCCCCGCAGTGGCATGGAGGTTGCCACCAAGTCCGCCATCCTCAAGTTGGTCAAGATACAACGAGATGGTGTGGTGGTGCTCGAAGACGCCGCCAAGATGAAAGAGAAGAGCACTGTGCAGAGTATTGCACCGTGTCACCTGCAAGTGAAGGATCAGTACGACTGCAGTGCAGCCGTGCCCAGCAGACATCTTGCGTGTGAGGTGTGCAGGAAGGCTGATGGAGAAGCAGAAATGTTGTTGTGCGACACGTGCAACAAGGGTTACCATTTGCGGTGCCTTACCCCAGCGTTGTCGGAGGTGCCAGAAGGCGAGTGGCTGTGTCCTAGGTGCTCAGGCACGAGGATGCAAGCTGCCAACGCCGAGGTGCAGGCCCAGGAGACTAAGGTCTCTTACGTCTTGGAGGACAGGTTGGGGATGAAGGAGCAGCAGTTGAACGAGAAGCTGTCCCCAGACATGCGCCTGCGTGCTGCCAGCGGACGTGGGTCCCCGTCGTGTGGTGAAGGGAAACAAGTTCCAGCCATGGCAGGCTATCTCGTCAAGGGAGATGATGTTGGAAGAGAAGGACCTATTCCTTTACATGCCAGACCGGGTGGACTTGGGCAGGCAAGACACGCTTTCAGAGGCCGTGAAAATCTTCATGCCTGGGCATCGGATTGGAATGAAGGACACCGCACCGTGTTGAGCAAGAAATATCGGGAGCAGAAGGCGATGGCAAGGCAATTGAGGGATGCACCTCTAGTGCCTGCCTTGGCGGAAGAAGAGATTGAGAAGCGAGGAGAATTGAGGCACATGACCAGAGCCCGGGTGCGCGAGGCCAGCGCGCTACAGTGGGGGCTTGAGCTTGTCATTACGGTGCCTTCCGAGGTGAGACGCCTGGCGACAGAGGTGGACTGGAAGTCCATCGATGGCGTGTGGGACCCATGGGCAGGTACTGGGGTCATCAGTGAGGTGATGGTGGAGCAGTGGCCACAGCTGAGATTTATGAACAATGACTTGAACCCTCAGCTGGGTTGGTCTGAGGCGCGTGATGCACTTCAGCCAGGCAACTATCTCATATGGAAGGAGAAGTATGGTGTCTGTGACGCAGTGGTGACCTCTCCTTGGTTTGCCGCATTGGATATCGCATTTCCATTGGCAGTTATGGCCAGTCGGGTGGTAGCATGCGTGCATGTTCCCTCTTATTATTTGACGGATATGACCGAGAGCAACAGACTATTGGGGATAGGTGAACCAGTATGCATGTTTTTAGACGGTGTTTTTCTGTTACTATTCTCGGTTTATAGACGACGGGTGACCTGCCACGTCATCATAACGCGCAGTATAATGCAGACACGTGGCAGCCACGTAGGTTGCGGTATGCGTTTATGCGGTACGGTATGCCTTCATTATGCGGTTTGCCATTGTGGTTCGAGTGATCATCGAGCAATCAACGGAGAGAGATATCTTTTTTGGATTGGGTGTGTTCATAAACACAAGCCCCGCGTCAAAAACGCGGCTATACAACTATCATCACACGGGTATTGTTGCATGAACGGTGTATATTCGTTTAATTACAAGTAGAATGTTTGCTAGTGTTAGTAGTGTTACAATATATATATGTCGCAAAAGCCATAAGTCAGCTGGTCGTACAACATATCATAGCGTTACTATTACATTGCAAAGTACGTAAGTTGCTACCAGGCAAGCGATCTCGAATTAGTTAATTCCACGCCTTTCAGACGCCGGAAAGTAATGGTCTACTAATCTATCAGCTCCCAGTATACTCCGTCTTCGTCGTCCATTGCTTCCTCGCACATGAATATTTCGTAAGAACAACGCATACACGCGAAATGTTCGGTATGCTCATTTATCGCAACAAGATGCGAACCAGCATTAAACCATATGCGAACGTTTGCAGGAAGGTCACAATAATCGCATTTCATGACGAGTTTGCCTGAGCGTGGTCAGTTGTTAGTTGCTAGTGTCAAGCTGGGGTGGCACGATGGTGAGCGTAAGCAGCAAATGAAGGCTAAGTAAGAGGTATTGAGCTTTTATACCTGCTCAACTAAGGCAATCGCAACTGATACAGTACTCGTCGAAAGGTGTCGTTTCGTCATTCTGGTACCAACAGACCAATAGGCGTACAACGTCGACTGGAATAACCATTAATCGCGGAGTCATCCACGCTTCACCCCGTGCATATTCAGCGCGATCGGGATAGCGTTCTGGCTCTACCAATTCAAAAAACAGATAAAACCGAGTTCGTCGGGTAAAGCGCCACATAGCCATTATCAGATCATGCCTGTGAGGCATCGGCGGGCGGCGGACAGGGCGGTTTGCCATCGTTGTCAAAGTCCACTGGTGCAAATTGCATTCGGGGCATGGCATGTGCACCATCACATGGCGATGAATGGCATCTACATCGATACTGGCACGATTCCGATGCACACCAAACCTTAACACTGGAGGCATCACGAGTTTGCAGAGGCGCGTCGCTCACTCTCTGGTAGGAGGTGGCAGGGGTGGCACGAAGGTGAGCGTAAGCAGCAAATGAAGGCTAAGTAAGAGGTATTGAGCTTTTATACCTTAGTCGGAGTCGGAGTCGGACAGCAACTGTGGGACTTCGGTATCCTGCCAGAACTCGCAATCCGCGCCAATCTTGGGCCAACATTTGTCCGCGCCAATCTTATCTTGGCCAATCTTATCTTGGCCAATCTTGTGATTGTTGGTTTCATCCTATTGGTTTGCGGCATTTACCTTGAGAGGCCCAAGCCCTCCTTGGCAATATTTAAATCGCTTGAGGCCTTTAGGAGGATCATTTTCCATTTCTTCCTGGAAGACACACCGCTTCATCTTTGCATTATCAAGAATGGCGGATACTCATTACGTCCTGTTTGGGATTGTTCTTCCTTACATTCGGAAAATGCGTCAATTGCGTGAGGAATACTTTGTGCAGGCATGGGTCGAAGAACGTTTTTTGTGGGCGTTGGAAGAACAAGTTTTGACGTTTTCGGGCATGTTTGGTGATGTTTGGATGCCTGTAACTTTGGCTCACTATTTCTATGAATTACGTGATCTGCTCGAAGTCGATTGGGGGGATGTTCGTGATTGGGGAAATTTCTTGCAGATATTCCCTACCTCCAACTTTGAAGCCCCATATTACGACGATGAAGGGTTCCATTGGCAAGGACCTGGCATGTCAAACAACTTCAGATTCCGGCTAGACTACATCGATTTCGACGACTTCAAAAAACGATGGCTTCGTGAATATCATTGGGCCTGGTACAACGGCTTTTACAACGAGCATGCAGATCCTCAATGGATCTACCCGTCGCGGTACGAGTTGTCTATGAGGCCTGCCTGCAGTCGATGCCGACGCGTTGATATGGATCTTACCCGTATTGGCGACGGGTACATCTGCACTGACCTTGTCGACTGTCGGCGGATGACTCGTCTTGATTTGAATTGATGGTCGAATCTCAATCGGTGGCTTTAGCCACCACCCATCTATTCTAGAAAACAATTCTTCTCGATGCGGGCAACAAAAATATCATAAGTCACGTGTATGGTACAAGCAATGGTATAAGAACCCCGATCTTCACATTTTTTATAATCATTGTATGTTACATTATTACATTATTACATTATTACATTATTCAAGAACTGTGCTTTGAGAACCGCAATCATGGCAACAAGCCCAGGTGTATAAGCGAGCATAAAATATATTGTCATCTCCATCATAGGTAACTTGATTGCGAAATCAGCCGTTGCACCAGGCCATGATCGCTTGCAACGACACGGAAACTTAGGTCCCATATTATATAGATTTCGCACTTGTCGGGCACATCCGTGTAGACGGTCAGCGATTGTAATTCTTCACGTCTAGTCGAAGGTGTTGTCAGTAAGACCTCGATTGTGCTTCGTAATGCTAGCTACACTTCTATAGGTGACCTCTGTGCCGCATCTGAAAAGGAGAAAGTGGCCGTGGGCTGTCATCAGACGGGTGGCTCTCAGAATGGTAGGAGGTGGCCGGGGTGGCACGATGGTGAGCGAAAGCAAGAAATGAAGGCTGTGTAAGAGGTATTGAGCTTTATGTATACCTTAGTCGGAGTCGGAGGACAGCAACTCTGGGATTTCGGTATCATCGGTATCCTGCCAGAACTCGCAACTCGCGCGGTCGACACATATGTATCGATGTGGGTAAGTCACTCGCATAACAAGTGAATCTGACCTTCCGCAATCAGCGCAACAGGGCCGGTCGTATTCACGATCATAGACGAATTCGTTACCATCAGCGTCATAGTCAAGGAGGTTGCGAAACCAACCGTTGCACCAGGCCCAATGGTGATCATATAACCACCGTCGGTGGAGTTCGTTAAAACTGCGATACAAATTCATACCGGAAATCCAGCTAGTCCGATTAAAGTAGGACGCCTCATTGACTCTCAAGCCGCCGACGTCGTCGTTCACAATTCTCCGAGGATGAAAAAAAAACCGCGCAAGTGTCACAGGAAACACAATGATTTCTGAGGTAAATGTGCCAGGGATATCGGGGCATGTAATGCGTACTCGTGTTTCAAGGGCCCACAGAAATCGTTCTTCTACCCATGCGTGCAAAAAGCATTCCTCGCGGGAACGGCGTCTTTCCCGGATGGCGGGAAGCACAAAACGGAAAAGGACAATGTAGTAGTCTGGCATCTGGGTGTGTCGCTCACTGGTAGGAGGTGGGGTCTATCGTGAGCGAAAGCGAGAAATGAATGCTGATGAAGATATAGGCAGGCTTTATAATGCGTGACATTTTACAAACCAACGTAAGACATGTTACATAAAAAGTACAAATCTCACCCTACTATTGTCAAAAGGTCATCTCACAATGACACAACCTCGTTGCATATCGAAGTCTATGTGTTATTCTTATTGTTATTATTCTACGTGTGCCTCTTCAAAGTAGCCAATGCACCGCGATGTGTGTGCGAGGAGCTTGGTGTCATCATCTGCGGGCACACAGAATTCACAGGTGGATAAGAATTTGTGGCCAGGATGATAGCAAGGCAATCCTGCTCAAGAAAGACATATACCTGGCCATCATTCGAGATCGAGATAATCGAGCATATGCTTAGGATATGGCGGCCAAAGCGTGCTTAACATATGGCGGCCAAAGCGTGTCAGACGAAACCAAGGACGGATTGGTTCTAACTCCAAGGCTCGACGCCACACGGGGTCGTGCCTCTCATCAAAATGTTTATGCCACATAGGCCTGTTATACTTCCTCATACACTCTGGGCATTCGCCGTTTTTGATTCTAGCAATTGCATCGCTATGTGCTTGCCTTCTCCTATCGTGCCTCGCACGGATGAAAGGCAGAACAATATCAAACAATACACGTTTCGGATCAACCGTCAGTTTCATTCGCTGTGCGTCCATGTTCTTGAAATGTTGGTAGGAGGTGGGTGGATGGTGAGCGTAAGCAAAAAATGAATAGGGATGCATAACACGCCGAAACACATACCTGGCCATCCATCTTTACTGGCTTCTATGGTGTCATCATCTGCGGGCACACAGAATTCACAGGTGGATAAGAATTTGTGGCTAGGATGATAGCAAGGCAATCCTGCTCAAGAAAGAAAGAAACAAAGAAACAAAGAAACATATACCTGGTCATCAATCGAGATTGTCGGGGTGAAAATTCGGGTGACTCTGCAGTTTTAACAGATGGCGGCCAAGGCGTGTCAGACGAAAACGGGGACGGATTGGTTCTAACTCCAAGGCTCGACGCCACACGGGGTCGTGCCTCTCATGAAAATGTTTATGCCATAAATCGTTCCATCGAGTCTTGTCCTCCCAAAGGTCAAAATACTTCCTCATACACTCTGGGCATTCGCCGTTTCTCATTCTAGCAACTGAATCCCTTTGCGCTTGCCTTCTCCTATCGTACCTCGCACGGATGAAGGGCAGAACAATAAAAAACAAAACATGTTTCGGATCGACCGTCAGGTTGATTCGCTGAGCGTCCATGTTCTTGGAATGTTGGTAGGAGGTGGGTGGATGGTGAGCGTAAGCAAAAAATGAACAGGGATGCCGTGAAAGCAAGTTTTATATGACCATGCAGACATGTGGTGTTTGTTCCATCCATGTGATACGCGTTCCCAAGGATTCCTTGGGCGTCCGAACAATCTGAGTGCAAGGAAAATGAACTAGGTAAAATGAGTGCAAGGAAATCAAACGTGGCAATACCACGATAGTTCAACATTAGATATTCACAATATATACTATTGTTTTACAACTTCTATATACAAGTTCATCGGACTGATCGAGTTATTCACACATCTGGTCGTCATCATCGGACAAGGACGACAAAGAGGCTTCCTCGTCCGAACTCTCACCCTCTTCAGCCTCCGCGTTCTCTTTATCCTCTTTATCCTCTTTATCCTCTTTATCCTCTAATGGCATGATTGCGTCGCGCAGTAAGAGTTTGGGTGTTCTATGCTCGGGCGGCTCAAAGCTCTTTGACATGTCGCTGGCGATGACTCGTTTGACCAACAAGTCATATTGCTCACCCGGGATCCATCGCTGTGTGCTTGCATTGATCTTTCGGCGCTCCTCTTCCGTGTCCCAGTCCCATGCTACTAATACTTCGCTTGGTGTATACGGCGCCACCTGCTTGGTACGTTGATGCAGCCGGAAACTTTCAGGTTTCGATGCCTTCTCCTTCGAAAGCCGGGAGTCTGCATTCTGGGCCTCCTTTTGGGAGGCGCTCGTGAGCTTAAATGTACCACAAGTCAACCACCGCAAACATTTTTCTCCTGCACCAGAAAGAAGATAAAAGAGATATTAGATTGACATAAAACGTTGTGATGTTAAAAGCAGGTTGCGCGCGCAATCACATCAACAAACATTTCTCACCTTTCTCATTTAGCAGCTGCTCTTGTACCTCACAAAGGTACAGATATCTCGACCATCCTCGGCTCCTTCCCAGAGCGATACGAAACGGGTATTCCGTCCGGGCAGTCTTCTCGGATTCGGGAGCAATCAACACAGCCATGCTACCTTTCTTCATCTTGCTGTAGCTCACATCGTAGTCCGGGTCGTCAGTTTCTCCCAGAATGTATTGCGAAAGATGATCTCGAGCTCGTCTTCTAATGGTATTTTTTTGTGCCCCGATGTAGATAGGACGAGGTACTGGGCGCACGTGAACCGCTACGGAGTCCCGAAGGCCCTGCACGTAATCAGCCAGGTGTGCATCCGTGTATCCACGTTCAATATCATTCGTATCAGCCATTGGCTCATCGACAATCAGTACTTCCGCATCTCGCCCGTTCGCGCTCAAAGCACCCGAAGGAACAGGCATCATGGGTCCAGTAACCTCAAAGGGAGCCTCGTGCAGCACCCACAATGTCTTCTCTTTCAGTTCGAACGTTCCTGCCGCAATGTCACGTTGCATTTGAACATACCCTTCAAGAAAAGTATTTGCGCGCTTGGCTAGAAATTGAAGCCGCTCCGCCTCCTCGGTGGTTGCGACATCTGCAAAACATAACCCGAGAAACTAAGAAGGCCACTTACATTTGAAATATGACAAATCAAATCGTAATCGCTAGCAGTGCAGTGCTTACCTCGAATGCATAAGCAAAGATTCCTCTTGCATTGAACGACAAGATCCTCGATCTCTTTCAATGGATTGCTCGTAGACTTCCTGGAAGTCGCAAGCTGCTTCGCTTGTTTCCGTGCGCTCAATTCGTTAATGGATTTAGGCTCGACAAAGCATGGTGAGCCCTCGGGCAGGCTGCTCTTAAATACCTTCACCCCACCTTCCTTTGGAAGCCAGACTGGATCGAATGAATAACGTTTCGCCTGCACTAACACATCGCCTGTGGGGCCAGAAAAAATCTTGAAAGCATGTTGGAAGCTGACATCGCGCACTTCGTTATAGCATCCATGCATCCAGTCCTTGATATCGTGCACCTCATCGATCAGTTGACATTCCGGAACTACTCCATCCTTAAAGCAGTTCCTAGCCACCTCCATCAAATGCTCGATGTCCCAAACGTTCAGCCTCCTCAAAGCCACAGAAAACCTTGAAAACATCTGATCGATATTTTCGTGTGTATGTCCCACGATCAGATAGTTGATCTTCACCTTGCGGAATACCCCACGTTTGACCTGCATGGCACAATAAGCAATTAAGAAGTGGCTCTTATTGCTGCTTACATTGTCCAATTGTAGATACAATACTTCCGGTAACGGATGCCCACCCGATCGTCGATGCTCATGAACTCGTGCTACTGCCCGCTGTATGACGTTCGCAAGATAGTTCGAGTTGTCAGAGTAGTTATGACTGAAATTGAATTCCATAAAACGACCGATGCCTTCGATAAGTATCCCCATGCAGTGGGTATCTATCAATGCCTTATTGTCTTTGACCCCAGAGGGCATTCGACGAAAGTGAGGCAATTGTGTGGTACGTTGTGTCATGCCATCGATGATCATGGTAGTATATTTCCACCACTTCGCGTTGCCTTTTGCTGCGCTGGATTTCTGAATGTGTTTGTAGTACTTCTCCCGTTCAGCCCTTACATCCAGTCGATGAGCTTGCAAAAGATTTTCGATTCGTACTGCAACGCAAACACATTCAGGTAAGTGGTCACGTGTATGAACAAGCAGTGTTTTCTTTCTGAACATACCTCTCATGAACAAGAGTGGGTTTTCTTTCTAACATACCTCTCATTTCGGCCGGGGCGACTTGCTTGTGAAGCTTTGCGGTCGAGCAGATCTTGCACTCCGAGAACTTGCAAATCTTCGGACACTTAAGCCACTTGAAGTGTTTTCTCCAGATCGTATACCAATATGGCTCACTGACCTTGAATCTCTCAGAACCAAAGGCTGGAAGCTCTTCGATAAACTTTTCGTAGACGTCAAGCTTTGTCATTCCTTGAGGCAGATGTGTTTCTTTCTTGTCCGGTTGATGTTGACCTTGCTCTTTGGCAATCTTCTGCAGAAAGGTTTTCGCTGCTGAAACCTTTAGAGTTTTTTGGAATATATGACAAGCCCTGTACTTGCACTTGTTTGCTGTTTCCGTGCAGCCTGAAAAGGGAAAAAATGTATATTATTATCATGAATCTGATGCAAAGAATGGGAGCCTACAGGAAAACTGTAAATTGGTTTACCTGTTATGTTTTCTTCCGGCAAACAAATCCTTTATTAGCTTCGTCAACCGTCCATGAGATATCGGCAAACATTTCTCATAAAACTTGCGACACACACGCTGAGAGCCAATGGCAAATTTGAGAAGTGGTGCATCTTGATCTGAAAAGTCGGACGACTTTTTAAGGGTAGATATGATCCATTGTCTCTGCATTCCTTGAAGACTTTTCTCTTTAGGAGATGCCACGTTCAAGGTCAGAATTCAGAGCGAAGATCCTTAACGTCTTGTTTAGAAATATTCGACGAACATAACCTCTTACAGCGACATGAGAAATTGAACACGTCATTCAACGAAGAGGGTAACAGTAAGTCCTGCAACCGAAATGCATGCAAATTAGTTTTTTTCTAAAGTCGCCAAGCTGAAGGGCGACTCATCCGCGGATGAGTCGCCCGCTGGAGTCGGCGCGCGGAAGGCGACTCATCCGCGGAT
>LGRX02020429.1:0-19741 GCA_001247695.2 Cymbomonas tetramitiformis
GGGCACAGGTCCGTGTATCGGCTAAACTCGGTCGTGGTTTAGCTAGGCTCTAGATAACCAGTTGAACGGGTTACACTTCAAGGGACGAATAAACAAGCAAACGAATGTATCTTTAGGGCAGGAAAGATAAACCAATATTAACGAAAATGCGGACAGCACGTCTCTGTAAATTTATCCCAAAATAAGCTCCCGACAACTTTGTCGGCCGAACCTTTATACTCCTCGTCTGGAGGGACAGCAATGATTAATCGTCCTTGAACTAATGTAACACCCCAATTATTCTAGACCAATCATTGTTCAACCTACTCTGCCTGAATCTACATTCACCTTTCGATATTGATGCCTTCTGACCAATCACATCCTACGATAGCCCGATTGGCCAAGCAGAGATCTAGTACGGATACTTTGCCAGGGGGTACTTTGCTCGATTATGATCCACGTTCTTCCGTCGACGTTTCGGCATCCTACGAGGCGCCACGTCTTCGTCATCATCTGCCGACGACGGGGGATCCACCACGAGACCACGGGCTCCAGCTTCTCCTGTCACCATCTCCACCGTCGGATGCTCGTTGCCCACCCCCTGGCTGAGCTCAACGGTGATGCTCATATCTTCAGCTCGAGCACACCTTACACAGCCCTTGACCTTACAGACGGGGGAATCGGGCATCACTGGAGACGTTGGGCTGTACTTCGGTGACGTCGGGCTGTAGGGAGGAGAGCTGGGCTCGTCATCCGAGAGATCACAATCCACGTACGTGATCTCGATGCCCTCCGTAGCAGTCTCGACGGTAGGGATCTCTCCTGCCTCCAGACCTCCTGCTTGCATTCCAGCCACAGGATCCTCGATGGATCCTCTGTCCATCGACGGCTTGCGGCGTCCATGGTAAGGGATCCCCTTGTAATCCTCAACGTAGGACGTTACCACGGGTACACGTCCAGCAGAAGCGCGTGTCGGGCGCCAGTCTCGAGCGTCCATATCGAACGGCTGGACAGGCTCCTTAGCACTGATGGCGTCTTCCAGGAACCATCCGGTCCCGCGCCGACGCTCCCAGCGCATTAGGCGCCCGTCGTCACTCACCACGATATACGGCCAGGCTCCCATAACACACCTCACATATGTCACATGTAGCGTTGGAGGCTCCCAGGTCCCGACCGGTACCAGCTTCCATCGCGCGGAGCCATTGTCGTTGAGGACCACCTGAGTCCGGTACTCCGGGGTGGCTCCTGGCACACAGTGTCTCCCCAGCACAACCCCCACGTCTCCTCCGTGCAGCCCCTCGGAATTTCCGGGCGAGGACGGAGGTCCCTTCGAACGAGATGGAGCCAGCAGGTGATAGGGCCGGTCCGGAGGTAAAATGAGCCTACCCTCCAGAATCCAAGGGAACTCCACCAATCTCCGATGGGTCAACGGATGAGGAAGAGGAGACGGCTCAACGTAGGAAAAAAGTTGACGAAGATGTTATGATGGGACCGATGGTATACGAAGGGTCACTGTAGGTAGACGATGGGGTATTATTGGTGAACGCAGAGTCATCATGGCGTGGCCAAAGGTAAGCGAAGGGTCATTGTTGACATGGCGCTCAGGGATTGGGTAGGATCGATTCAGTGAGAGATAGGGGATCATCGAGAAGAGTGAACTGAGAGAGAAATACGGTATTGAATACAAGCTCAGCCAAGCTAGAGGTCGGCAGCTTATTTAGCATTTAGTATTGAATCAAGTGAAATTAAAATGTTAACTACATTACGACGTGTTAAAAAACTAAAATGGAACTAAATTGAAAGGACTTGGTGTCCCACTCTTGTCAACTTCGGTTGTGTCTTTCCTGGCATTAAGATATCTTAATATATAGTTACTCGAATGTAAGTGAACTGTGTACCGTTTTATCTTGACTGAGAATAACTCCAGTGTGCCACGTACACATGGAAATGCATAATAATGTAACATGCGAGGCGGTAGCTTGGGGCAACTGCACCCCGCACCCCCCTTGCGTGACTCCCCCGCCTGCGATCATGATATGATGGTGGTATCGTCGAGCACTCCCACCCGTCCCGCGTGCGCGATGGTGGTATCGTAGGGGGGAAATCCCGCCCGTCCCGCGCACATGATGGTGGTATCGTGGTCGGGCACTGTGCCCGGTGGCACTTATGCTAAATCGTACAATCGGATAATCGTGACGGAACTATTTATTTCTATATACTATATACTATATCGAGTCTATGAGAGTTACTAGCTAGGTTTATTGCATTGCAAGTTTGTATTCAAGAAGGAAGAAACCGTTTCCGAACGTCCTTATCAATGCCAAACTGTCACGGGATCCATTCACACGGTCATCCCGTGACCGTCATACTCGTCATAGCCTCACTCTCAATTATTGTCTCACTGATTCATCATTCGACATCGATCTTATTCCAGTACATCGGCATTCGACTACAGTCATACAGTCGTACAGTCATACAGTCATACTGTCATACTGTCATACTGTCATATCAACTTTCTGAATTTCAACAACGTTATGCCCCCTGGCACAACTCTCACCCCCTTAGGAGTGAACTTCTCCTGAAACACTCTCCGAAGGCACGAAATCACTGATGAATATGGCAGATGCTTCGATGCTCCCGTCACATATGCTTTTTCCTACAACTACTACGCCAGTCCTCGGGTTTGCTGGGTCCCCTTCGGTTCTTGGGTTCTCCGTGCCCGCCAGTCCTTGGGTTCTCTGGTTCCCGCCAGTTCTTGGGTTCTCTGTGCCCGCCAGTTCTCGGGTTTACTGGTTCCCATCGCCATGAACATGGCGGTTGTGGGAGGGAACCCGAGGTCCCGCCTCAAGGAAGCTAACCCAAGGGAACCGCTCACCAGGGTCTTCAATCCTCAGTCTTCAATCGCTGCCTGCCTTTGAACTTCAGGTGCTGGAAAAGTTGTCGCAGAAGCAGCGCGGGTACAGGGTGCACTTTCTTGGACACTCCAGCTCCGGTTTGCGATGGGTGAGGTCCAAGCTGCGCTGTTTCTGCGTGTGCCCCCGTCGCCCACCTACAAGCACAAGGCGTCTCTACTGTACATCGCAGCAAGGGCGTGGGAGGTGCGGTGTTAGTCCATATGCATGTTGGTTTCATGTAACGCTCACCATACATACAATACGTGCACACTTTAGACAGGGGCAATTCACGCATAAATGGGCGCAAGCGAAGGGCATTGGGATAACGGCCTCGGGGGTTCTCCAGAAACCAATGCTGAGGCTTCAGGTACTCAATGATCTGCAGAGTTCGTTGAACGCAAGCGTCAGCGGTGGCTAGGTCAGGAGGTCCACCAGTGGTACGCGCCTGACTGTACTGTGTGCAAGGTGGGCTGGCCCAAATCACATCAAAGTACCCGGGCGGATACTGTCGGTAGTCCCATTGTCGGATATCCGACACATGCGTGGGCTGCCATGCTGCCACCGAGTCCAGAGTCACCACCGTGGCAGTAGGAAAGCAGCCCAAGAACTCTCGTTCAACTGAACCAGTGCCACTGAATAACACCAGAATTCGGGGAGTAGAGCTCTGCAATGTGCAAGAAGCGTGCAACTCTGTGATGTGAGCCAATGTCCCACCCTCTAAGGTCTCGCGCTGTTCCCAAGGCAAAGATGAAACATCCTCTAAGCTGTCTAGGTAATGCAACTCATCACAGGGGTCAGCGATCAGATGAGCAAGCGTGGTGCCCGAGCGGTTGACATGTCGCTGTCGTTGCTCGCGTCTCTTTGCTGCTTCTTCTCTGACCTGCGCCTCCATACTGATTCTGGCTGCCTCGAACTCTCGCAATTGCTGCAAAGGCCCACCATGCTCAAGCTTATCCCGAGTCCTCCACTGGTCGTGCGCCTTCGAGTACCCTGTCCATCTGACTTTCCATCCCTCGATCTCCTTTCCCCGCACCACACGTACCCGCCTGGCCAGAATCCGTTCCACGTGAGCTTCCCGCTGTCCATCAACTACTACTGCCTCCGGGATCGCGGGCTGATCGCGAGCGGCGAATTCACCTTTGCCACTGACGTACGACTTCAGTCTGTGTTGGGCAAACACATCGTGAATGCACCAATGAGGAGGAAGGCGTAAACGGTAAGCCACAGGGGCCCCTCTGTCTGCCTCTGGCAGTGCAGCCTGCACATCACTGAAGAAGCGTTCTACTACAGGTACGGGTCCGTGCCAACGTTTGGTCAACTTCCTACAAAGGGAGCGGTCCATCACCTTCTCGGTCAAGTTCTTAGCTTCGATCCACACCAGATCTCCAACCGCGTATTCTCGCTGCGTGTGTCGCCGGTCAAACTGCTCCCTCTGCCTCTGCTGTGCCAGCTCCAAGCGATGCTTTGCGTCCCGCAACTGCGACGAAAATTTCGCAGCAAACTCGTGCGCTGTCCCCACCCCCCCTTGTCGTCGCCCAGCGTCGCTCTTGGCCGCCTCGAGAAACAGGTCTAGCTGAGATAGAGGTGACACCCCGCAACACAGTTCAAACGGTGTGTACCCAGTAGCCTCGCTGCGGGAGTCGTTGATGGCAAACTCCACGTTTGTCGCGAAAAGATCCCGGTCGGCCACATTTGCGTCTACGAACGACCTCAACATGTCTTCAATCACCCGATTCGTATGCTCTGCTTGACCATCTGAGCGAGGGTTGTACGGGGTAGTGCGGGCCACCTTAACACCCATCAGCCTCATCAGTTCTTGCCAGAAGGCGTCGTTGAACCGCGGGTCCCGGTCAGACACGATCTTCATGGGAGCACCATGTAAACGCCAGACCGCGTCGAAGTAGATTCTCGCTACTGTCGCTGCCGAGCTATCCCCGAAGTTCATGGGAACCACGTGCACCATCTTGGACAGCTTACAGGTGAAGGCGACGAAGGCATCATTGTCCCTATCAGTGAGGGGAAGTCCAGTGACGAAATCAACCGAAACATCTTGCCATAGTCTAGTAGGGATAGAGTGAGGGTTCAGCATGCCATCAGGATAGGAGGAGCGGGGGCGCACAGCTTGGCACGTTGCACACGACGCTGCCCAAGCACCAACATCCTCTGTAGCCCCTTTCCACCAGAACCGACGCAAGACTCTTTCAAGAGTTTTGTCCCTACCAGCATGTCCCGCAGTCTGAGAATCATGGGCGTGCCAGAACACCACTTCTCGAAGAGGCGAGTCCTCCCCCAGCACCAGCTGATACCTACCCGCTGCCACTCGCCACAATACACCGCCAACCAGCCTGAAGTCCCGGGTGCACTGATGGGGGGAGTCCTCGATGCGCTTGCGTAGGTCGCGCAGGGGCCCAGGACGATCATACTCTGCACGAAGAGCCTTGAGAGAATTCTCATCGGACTGAACTGGGCCTGCGTCCCGCAGTTTCGCTGCACTACCAGAACGCAGCACCGGCTGTGGCACGCGAGGGTATCTGACGCGAGCTGGTTGTGACCGGGAGGGAGGGGCATACACCACCAGTACTGGCCAAGGTAGGTCGAATAGCCGGCCGTCTGGGATCTCAAAGAGCTGTGTTGGTTCCCCTCGCGCGTTGTGAGTGGGGATCACTTCCACAATGCGCATACCCGCCATACGGAAAAGCTTTCGCCACGCTGGGACACGAGACTGCAGATCGGGAAGGATGAACACTGCGGACGTGTTGTCAGGGTCTGCGCGCCACTCCTCCACATACTTCCTGAGAACCGCCTCGATAGTCAGGTGACTGCTAGAATAAGGAGGGTTGCACCAAACATGCAGACCTCTCCACTGCTCCCTGAGGCAGTCATGCCAATATCTGTCCACTTGACGGTTGTGGCCAGCCAAATCGCAGCAGGCGTCCACGTCGAAAATCCCGAACTGCTTCTGGTACTTCTCAAAGACAGATTTGCGCACCCTCCAATCCTGCCGATCTGATGGCGAGAATGCTGATGACCTCTTAGAACGGACTGACGGAGGGGAGGTAGTGTGCGTCGGGCTCGTCACATCAGTGGGGGAGGCGGCATTCTTCTCGGAGAAGCAATGGATGAACCGGCGATAATACCCCGCTAAACCCAGGAATTGCCGAACATGGGTCACGGACTGCAGTTCTGGCCAATCACGTACCGCCGCCACCTTATCGTGCTGAGGTCGACATCCATCCGCCGAGATAGTGTGGCCAAGGAAGCGCAGGGACTTCTTCAACAGCTGCACCTTTGAGCGCTTCAGGAAGACACCCTTCTCGCGACAAGTGAGGAGCAATTGCTCGACATGACGGTGATGGTCTTCTAAGGTATCACTGAACACAACCACATCGTCAATGAAGATCCGAACAAACGGAAGATGTCCCAAAGCCCGCTGCATGCGCCGCTGGTACTGCGACGGGGAGTTCTGCAAGCCTTGCGGCATGACGAGCCACTCGTAGGAGCCCATCTGAGTCGTGAACGCTGTCTTCTCCACGTCTCCCGGTGCCATGGGCACCTGCCAGAATCCATCCACAGCGTCAAAGGAGGGAAAGAACTTTGCGCCGTGCATCTCGTCGAACATCACCTGGATGTCGGGCAGCGGGTACTTGTCCTTGATAGTCTGCTTGTTCAACATGCGGTAGTCAATGACGAGTCGGAGCTCTTTGGGGTTCCCGGGTTTGGGGACCATCAAGCAGGGAGCAGCGTATGGGCTGGCCGAAGGTCGTATATAACCCTAAGCCATCAAAGTCTCTATACGATCCCTCAACTGACGGAGCTCTTCTGACGACTTCTTATACGCACGCTGACTGGGCGGACCCTTCTTGCTCAGCTCGGCGTCCAACGGGATGTAGGCATCATCTTGTGCGTCGTGTCTCAGGTGTTCCAGGTTGGGGAATGCGTCGCACACTTCCGTTTCGTACTTCTTGCCCATGAACTCCTGAAACTTGAGCGTCCACTCCGGGCTGACATCCGCATCTTGGTTGTCAGAAGGCAAAGGTGAGGGGTTGTCCGCGGTCGAATCAGTCGCTACAGCAGCAAAAGCAGACTCATCACTGTCCGGGTCCCTCCTGGCCATCATGATCCACGCAGGTTGGAGGTCGGGGTCGTCGTCGCCCTTCAGCCTCCGCGTTTCAGCGTAAATCCAGTACTTTTTGAGCTGGGCTGCGGTGAGAAACACCTCATCAATCAGTCCCGCGCAGGCCCCTTTCCCCGACCGTTTCGAACCATGAGAGGTCCCAGGGCAACAACCGCTGATAGTGACCCTCTACGGGTCCGCCTATTGAACGAAATGGATCCGTTGCCCTCATAGCCCAGTGTAACAGGTGACAGGCTACGTAGCCATCATCTGCCCCCCAGAACAACATCCACTAGGATGCCTAAGGGCAGCACTCGCAGAGCCAGTGCGTTCTCTGTGTAACCCCCAGATGCTACGTCTGCAGTAAACTTTGCGTAGGCCGTGTCACCAGTGGTCTTAACCGACCCATCTGCCAGAGTGACCCGCATCTCCGCGCCCGACCGTAGCGTTTCTTAGCTCACATCGCTGTGCGCACTTCTCCGAGACGAAGTTGTCAGACGCACCGGAATCGACCAGCACCTTCACCTGATGTCCTTTGAGATGCGCGTAAAACACCAGCAGTAGGGGGCCCTCTTCGTCGCGAGCCGCTGCCAGGATGCCATGCTCCGGTTTTCCCCACTGAACACCGCCATCCATCCTAATGCGCTCGCAGCGCAGCATCTTCTCATCAACCGAGAGCGGGTGACTGCCAAGTTCCTCCGAAGCGAGGGCAGAAAGCACAGAGTGTCCGGCTTCATCCACCGTGGCGCTGACATGGGACGAGGAGGGAGTAGAGTCGGGTGTCGCGCTAACATGACTGGTGGCGCTGGTGTCGGCAGAGGGGAAACCATCTGACTCCGACCTCGATTTCGCCTGCCACACCCTAGCACGGGTAGCAGCGATGCCCTCAACAAACTTGGCTTCCTCTTGCGTAAGGCAGGTGGGGGCTGTCTCTGTGGAACCGGGTGAAAGAGACCCTTGCGGAAATGCGTCAGGATGGTGTCTGCGAAGGGTTGCGTAGCGAAGATCTTGTAGTCGACGAGTCTCCTTGTCGGCGCTGTCCGCAGAGTCCGGCACAGTGGAAATCTGCTCACTATACTGGAGGCGATGTGCGGGGACGTCTGATCCGGTCAGTCTGGCGAGTTGGCTTTCCCCATCCGGGTGAAACACAGAGAGGAAGCCCCTGACGAGGTGCAAGCCGAATCTGTCGCAGGGTGAGGGCTGGGATGCGAGGATAACGGGGAGCTCGGCAAGCTAGAGCCAAAAGGCTGATCGCGAATGTCCACCGCCTCGACCGGAGCTGACTACTCCCGGTACTGATGCACCCGATACAGGCTACACCACGCATCAGGAACCCCTACCAAATAAGGACGGGTCCATGTGATGCCGGGACCAATAGGGACCCCGCATGGACCCCACATGGACCCGTAGGGACCACATGGACCCCACATGGACCCGTGGAAACTGGATCACATGGACCCGTCGATGAAGCCTTCGGGTTTTTACCACTAGATTGGTCCAAAAATCCCTATCGGTCCGGGGTGGGTCCCACACGTGGTACCACTGATTTCTCGGTCCATGCGACATTTCCCCATGGGTCCATGCGGTGTTTCGTCGGTCCATGTGGGGTCCATGTGACCATCGAAATATTACCACGGATTCCTCGCCGCTGGCGTGGGGGACCTCGCATGGACCCGTATGGCCATGCTTCAAGGCAGCATGTGGTGCATGGACCGACCCTGGACCGACCCCGGACCGACCCTGGACCGACCTTGGACTAAACATGATCGCTCGGACCCAGGTCGGACCCAGGTCGGACCCGTTAAGTTCAGCACGGACCAAACCTCCGATAGGCGCCCAACCGTACGGACCATATATGGACTTCGCGTGGACCCCGCTGGGACCCCGCATGGACCCGTGGGGTGGCACCGAACGGTCCCGAAACGGCACCGAACGGTCCCGAAAATGGTCGAAATCGCTCAATCTCGCCGAATACATACAAAATCGGCCAGTTTGAGGCACTTTGAGGCATGGTTGCGTGATGAAGGCGATGCGTGGACCCCGCATGGACCCCGCATGGACCCCGCATGGACCAGTGGGTGGCGCACCCGAGATGGACCACACGGGGGAGGCGATGCGTGGACCTGGCATGGACCCGTGGGGTGGCGCACCCGAGATAGATGGACTACACGGGAAGGCGATGCGTGGACTGGCATGGACCCGGGGTGGCGCACCCGAGATGGGTTGCGTGGTGAAAGTGATGCGTGGACCTCGCATGGACCCCGCATGGACCCGTGGGGTGGCGCACCTGAGATGGGTTGCGTGGTGAAGGCGATGCGTGGACCTCGCATGGACCCCGCATGGACCCGTGGGGTGGCACCGAACGGTCCCGAAACGGCACCGAACGGTCCCGAAAATGGTCAAAATCGCTCAATCTCGCCGAATACATGCAAAATCGGCCAGTTTGAGGCATTTTGAGGCACTTTTCGGCGGGTCCGTGTGATTATTTTGTGGGTCCATACGATTATTCGGCAGGTCCATGCGGTTATTAAGTGGAGTCCATGTGACAAATAGACCGCACGGGGAAGGTGATGCGTGGATCTCGCATGGACCCCGCACGGACCCGTAAAAATATTTACACTGTACTGTACATATGTTACAAGTTTTGTCGGTAAGAAACGGTTGTTAGCATACTAATAATATTATCATACATCGAAAAAAAGAGGTATGCAAAAGGTCCCCGATAGGTCCAAAGCGCATCTGGAAAATCAAAAGGTGTTCTGATCGCGAAACCAGCCGTTCACAGATCTACCCTGAAGATGAGCGCTCGCGTTCCGTATGCGACAGGTCGTGATTCGCGATCTAATTACGCCTCTGAGCGTTCATGAAACGGAGACCGTGGATCGTAATTGTTGTGTTCAAGCGTGTTCCGATCGTGATGGAGAATGCATCTCGGCGAATACCAGTCGCGAGCTGTGTATAAATATGAAATCGGCATGCCATGCCATGCCAAAATGCCATGCCATGCCATGCCATCTCGTTGCAGATTTGAAAACTGCGAACTCCTCATGCAAGCTCACATCATAGCTCGCGACACAGCTCGCGGACCTCACGGGAAAATTGCAGCGTCCGCAGTAGTTTGAAATTCTTTCAGTGCGTGTTTTTTTCAATGTGATAAAATATTCGTTTAGCTGTTTCCAGTTTTTCTTGAGTGAAAACGCGCGTTTCGAATCGTTCCGATTCGCTCAGTTTGTTGGATATTTGATCAACGCTGAGAGAAGCGAGGCTGCAACAAGGTCAAATGTTAAGTGTGTATGCAAGGTAATTTGGAGAGTAGGGCGCCTATGAGCATTTATCTTGGATAACACATTATTGTTCGCGGCGTGTGTGCGTGATAGGCATCTACGTGTTCTGAAGTGCACTTTTTGAGTGCTTGACGTGTGGACTGAGGAGCTAATTATTTATTGCAGTTGTTTCAGTAGTTAGGGTGATGCGTGGAGTTATTTTAGCGGTTGAGCATTTTCATCAATGGCAGTTGCCCAGAGGACAGCGTGTTTGAAGTTCTAGCGCACTTGTTGGAGACCATTGAAGTTTGGAATCACATAATGTGGGAGCTCGTGTCACCTGGTTTGGGTTGTTGCGAATAGGGGGGGTGAATCTAGCGGTGCTAACCTCAAAATTGTATCTTGATTTGTTATTTTCGTATGTTTGATTCATAGAAACCTGTCTTAATGTGTTCTAGCTAAAAACTAACCCCAAAATCGTCAATTTTGGCACGTTCAGACTCTCAACGTGCCACAATTGAAGATTTTGGGGTTAGTTTTCTTGTTGTGTTATGCACGGTGAATGTGGTGTTACTTTCCTTCTTGTTTATTGAAAATATTGACAGATTTTGAAAGTGGGTTTGGATACACGAACAATGGACTGCAATTTCGAGATATCGCTATCTCTTCAGTGGTCACGGACCGTGCCTGTGGCACAACAGTTGGTGCAATTCCAACCCGTGACGTTTTTAACTATCGTCTTGTGCTTGTGTAGGGAAGCTCCTTGGATACGTGCTTTCAAGTTGGGGAAGATCGGAGTGGCCATTTCCCATTTCGCTATCTCTTCAGAGGTCACGGATCGTGCCTCTGGCACAGCAGTTGGTGCAATTCCAACCCGTGACGTTTTTAACTATCGTCTTTTGCTTGTGCAGGGAAGCTCCTATGATAAGTGCTTTCAAGTTGGGAGAAATCGGAGTGGCCTTTCCCCTTGGGTTGGCGCCAACGAGGGTTGTGCATAAAGGCACTCACAGGACACCCACAAGCATATTCCACTTAGGGATCCTCGCACAACTTGTGTGTGTTAGTAGGTGCGTCTGCGTAGTTAGGAATCGTTTCGAAGGTGTGAGTTTTAAGTGCAAGACCAGTGTACCCTAAAAACGCACACCGCCCCAAGGCTGCAGGGTCAAGCACTCGATGGTCACGGATCGTGCCTTTGGCACAACGGTTGGTGCAATCCCAACCCGTGGCGTTTACTACTAATTATCTTTTGTGTGTTCATTTCTTTTGTTAAACAGCATATGGGCGACCAACCCGAGAACTGGCGGGCGCGGTCCCAAGAACCGCTTTGTTTGAATGCACAAAAAGTCTAGAGTCTTCTCGGTTGGGTTGGTATGGCAGGCAAAAAAACAGAGCCGCGGACTCCTGACGACGGAACTCCTAAATATTGTTGTGTGTGAATCCTTTAGATCTAGCTTAGCTGCTGATTTGATCCAACGGCTCAAAAAACTGTGATCGATCTACCTACACAAGGCTCTAGGGCTAGCACTCGATGGTCACGGATCGTGTCTCTGGCACAACTGTTGGTGCAATCCCAACCCGTGACGTTTTTAAGTATCGTCTTTTGTGGTTGCACTTCTTTTTGTTGAACAGCATATGGGCGACCAACCCGAGAACTGGATGGCGGGCGCGGACCCAAGAACCGCTTTGTTTGAATGCACACGTTATTCATCTGCTTCGGGAGGAATGCACAGCAGAGACCATAGAGCAGTTGGGGGGAAATTGCACAAGTATGCATCCGATGGTACTTGTCTCCGCGATTTGTTCGTCTGACGATTAATTCTATCGTGTCATAAGACAAACTATCCCCCGCCGACGGACAGATTTAAAAATTCAAAACAACAGCTTTCTATTGACACAGCCATGTATAGCAATTATTTTATTAGTGAAACCACGTTATCATATTGCAATATCCTGAGTTTCATATTTCTAGACAGAGTTCTGCGGCGGCTTTGGTGAAACTAGTCATGATCAGCCTAGGAGTCTCAGGTTTCTAGTCAGATTCTCATCAGCCTAGGAGCTGCCCCAAAAGCCCACGCCGGAGCTGCCCTAGTAGCCCACACCATAGCTGCCCCAGTAGCCCACGCCGGAGCTGCCATAGCACCCACACTAGAGCTGCCCCAACGGCCAACGCCGGAGCCACCCCCGTCAACCCACGCCGGTGCTACCCTAGCAGCCCACGCCGAAGCTGACCCTGCAGTCCACGCCCGTGCTAGCGTGGGATGCTGCCCTGTCAGCCCACGCTAGAGCTGCCTCAGCAGCCCACGCCAAACCTGCCCCAACGGCCAATGCCGGGGCTGCCCTTGTAGCCCACGCCGGAGATGACCCAGCAGCCCACACGGTGTTGCCCCGTTATCCCACATCGGAGATGGCGTTGAACAGCAGATGGGCGACCAACCCGAGGACTGGCGGGCGCGGTCCCAAGAACCGCTTTGTTGTGGGGTGCAGCCACCGCCCTCTGCACTGTATGCACGCAATACACGCAAAAACTGTTCATATGTTTCCTCAACCTAGTAAAGATTGCGACGCTTGCCACACCGTTGTGCAATAGCACTTGGTGAATGCGCTCGCGTGGAGGCAGGTGTTCATTTTATTGCAACCCTGCCTCTGGCTTTCTATGGGCGCCTTTGCTCCACATAATTTCGGGAAAAATGGCCGAATTTCCCTGTACGGAAGCTTGGGTTTGAGTGGGGTCTGGAACTAAGTTCCTGTGACTCGCGAGTCCCTTCTGATTGAGATTGAGGAGGAGTATGAAGATGTTTTGTTGTTTATTTCGTTTTCTAAAACCACACAGTTGTCCACACACCTACCAAAGCGACCACCGCCCTCTACGCCACCCTCCCCGCTCGGTGCGCCACCGCCCTCGTGCGCCACCCTCCTCGCCAAAGCAGCCACCGTGCCCTTGCGCCACCCTCCTCGCCAAAGCGCCTCCACCGCCCCCGTGCCCCAACCTCCTGCCAGCAGCCACCGCCATGTGCGCCACCCCCAGCGCAAGCCCACTGCCCCAGGCCACCCGCAAAGGTAGCCACTGCCCCGTGCGCCACCCTCCTCGGTGCAACACCGCCATGTGCGCCACCCTCTTGCCGGTGAAGCCACAGCCGTGCGTATTCATTCTCAACTTGTTCAAAACCCACAACGTAAGCCCCCACCCCACCCCTAGTCGTCTCCCTGACTCTAACCCGCAACCCCTCCCTATTCTTCTCCATGGCTCTAACCCTTAACCCCATGCTCCCTATTCTTCTCCCTAGCTCTAACCCTCAACCCCTCCTCCCTAGTCTTCTCCTTGGCTCAACCCACAACCCCCAACTCTCACCCCCCCCTTCAAAGAGGCGCCCCCCTTGGTAGGATCAACAACAGGTCGGCTTCCGCCGGAGCTGCCCCAGTAGCCCACGCCGGAGCTGCCATAGCAGCCCACACCAGAGCTGCCCCAACGGCCAACGCCGGAGCCGCCCCCGTCAACCCACGCCGAAGCTGACCCTGGCAGCCCACGCCGAAGCTGACCCAGCAGTCCACGCCCGTGCTGCGGCTGCTGCCCTGTCAGCCCACGCTAGAGCTGCCTCAGCAGCCCACACCAAACCTGCCCCAACGGCCAATGCCGGGGCTGCCCTTGTAGCCCACGCCGGAGATGACCCAGCAGTCCACACGGTGCTACCCCGTTATCCCACATCGGAGTTGGCGTTGAACAGCATATGGGCGACCAACCCGAGGACTGGCGGGCGCGGTCCCAAGAACCGCTTTGTTGTGGGGTGCAGCCACAGCGCCCTTTGCACTGTATGTCCACGCTCTAGCTCGAAACTATTCATCCTCAACTTCTTCAAGACCCACACCATTTACTTGTTTTGTGACCAAAGGTTGATTGTATGTGGTATGCGTGCACGCAGGGTGCAGCAACCGCCCTGTGCCCCACCCTCCTGCCAAGCCCACTGCCCCCGTGCGCCACCCCCTGCCAATGCAGCCCACCGCCCTACCGTGCGCCACCCCCGCTGGGCAGCCACCGCCCCGTGCCACCTCCCGCCGGTGCACCCACCGCCTTGTGCCCCACCCTCCTACCAAAGCAGCCACCCCTTGCCACCCTCCGCCAGCAACCACCGCCTTGTGCCCCACCCTCCCGCCACAGCCACCGCCCTGTGCGCCACCCCCCCGCGAGTGCGCCCACTGCCTCGCCAACCCCCCGCAAAGTGCCACCGCCATGTGCGCCCCCCCTCGCCAAAGCAGCCACCGCCCTGTGCGCCCCCCGCTAGTGCACCGCCCCGTGCCCACCCGGTGTGCAGCCACTGCCATGTGCGCCACCCTCGTGCCGGTGCAGCCACCGCTGTGCGTATTCATCCTCGACTTGTTCAAAACCCACAACGTAAGCCCCCACCCCACCCCCTAGTCAGAGGGCGCTCACTGAGGCAGCCCCCCTCAGAGGGAGCTCACGGAGGCACAGCCCCACCCCGTTGTCAACTGCAGTGTTGCGCAACCCCACCCTGGTTCTCCACCGCTGCACAACCCTACTCTGTAGTCAACTGCACGGCTGCGCAACCCCACCCTGTTCTTGAATGCAGTGCTGCACAACCCCACGTTCTCGACTGCAGTGCTGCACCGCCCCAAGCATGAAAACACTCAAAAACTGTTCATATGTTTCCTCAACCCTGGCTTGTAAAGATTGCAACGCTTGCCACATCATTGTGCAGCAGTACTTGGTGAATGCGCTCGCGTGGAGGCAGGTGTTCATTTTATTGCAACCCTGCCTCTCGCTTTCTTTGGGCGCCTAAGCTCCACATATTTTTGGCAACAAGCCGAATTTCCCTGTACGGCAGCTTGGGTTTGAGTGGGGTCTGGAAACAAGTTCCTGTGACTCGCGAGCCCCCTAGATCGATCCTAGATTGAGGAGGAGTGTGAAGATGTTTTGTTGTTTATTTCGTTTTCTATGGCCTAGCTAGAAACTTTGTCGTTCATATTATGATTACCGAGTTCTCAGGGTGTCTTAGATGTGTTGTGTGTTTTGGTTGGATGGTCGAATCAAGTGCAAGACATTTAAATATTACTTCTGCTCTCTCTCTCTCGCTCTCTCTCTCTCTCTCTCCCCCCTCCCCCTGTCTCTCTTTCTACTTCCATTTTTGCTGAGTTACAAAATACGTGTTGGTTTTATCATTTGCAGGTGGAGATAAGAAAAAGGGATGCGACCGACAAAGAGCCTTTTTTACGAAGATTTATCAGCGGACGGCTACCTTTAGAGAAGCAAAAATAACTTAGGCATTACTGCTAGCTTGTTTGTTTGCGGAGTAAAGGGCAAAACAATGAACTCGAGACATAACGAAGATTTGACAAAAAATAACTTTGCTACTGTAGTAATTCTTATGTAAAGTGAATGTGCCTTGCCACCGTATGTACATCATTCGCATCAACTCACGTGCGTGATTGTAAATAAATCGGGTGTTAGGTGATAAAAAAGATGCTTGCCCAACTAGGACCGATTCGGTAGGCTTGAGCGTTCTAGGATCGATCCAGAATACTCTAAGCGATCCATGATCGATCCGGAAACCCTGAGCGTTCCCGGAGCGTTCTGGAATCGTTCCCGTACTCGGAGCGTTCCAGGATCGATCCCATACCCCGAGCGTTCCAGGATCGATCCCATACCCTGAGCGTTCCAGGATCGATCCCGTCCCCTTGGCACAAACCCGATCGATCCTGTAAGATTTGAAAGATTCTAGCCTTTTGGGATCGATCCCGTATGGGATCGCAAAAAGATCGATCCCGGAACACCTTTTGATTTTCCAGATGCGGGTCCAGTGCGGGTCCAGTACGGGTCCACTAAAGGTCCAGCGTGGGTACGCTCGAGGTCCATGCTTCAAGCGGCGTGATCGTCTTCATCGTCAGCAACTTCACCAACAAAGTCAACGGTCCGGTCCAGAACCACCGCCAATATACCGGGCGTCTCTCTGATTCCCATAGGCAGTCGGCGGCGGTTCGAGGGTGTGATTGCTAACCGCTTAGGCATCCACGGTATTGGCACGATGCAAACCTGGGACTCAATTTCTTCAGCTCGGATAATCGAATCTTTCGTGGCCCATGGCAAGTCGGTACGTAGAAATACGGTCTGGCTGCTGATGGGGTCAGCGACAGCGGCCTCTTGAGGAAACCACCTGACTTTCACCAAAATGAATGGGTCGTGGCCGTGGATCGACATCTTGAAGACATCCAGCAACTCCGCGTACCTGATTCATCAGTATAATTCTGGGTGAAAATGGAGATCGCCTAAATAAACTGAACGGATACAACAAGGGCAACATGTGGTCCCCATTAAGCCAGGATGGGGGCGGGATATGGGTCCTCGCCCGGTACCGCACGTGGGACCGGGTGATCCACATAGGTCCCCCATCGGTCCCACGTGAGTACCTCAACTTGCAAGCAGCACTCACTACTAGAAAAGTATGAGGCGGTATGTACTGGTCCTATACCGGTACCCCATCCCGGACCCATCGGTCCCCACAAGGTTCCCAATGGGTACCACATCCTGAACACCGCACTCACCACATCGTCTTCGCCATCGGAATCATCCGCAGAATCGTCAGTAAGGTCTTCGGCATCTTCATCCTCCTCGCCACCGCCTTCCTCGTCGCCGCTATCGTCTCCAGATGACGATTCGCCATCATCATCACGACATAGTTTTCCCCCAAACCCCAAGTCCTCGATGTGTTTCGCCAAAGCTTCAAAGTTGGATATCACCTCGGCTTCCCGAGGGGTATGGTCACGATCCGCACCGCCCGTCGCATCATCTTGCTCATCCAGCTGTTCTTCGGACTCCTCTTGCGGAATGTAAACACCAAATCGTTTGACGTGTCGGAGAATTTGACGGCGGCCAAGTTCACGTGTCGTAAGCCCTCGGTGGTGGCATTGTTCACACGGACAAGTGCCGTACTCTGAAACGTAGCGTCCCGGGCGGCTCCCTTGTATGTCCTGGGGAGTCGTCATCTATCGTCACATAAACGAGTGCCAAACCAACCAATCCAGCATGGTGCACGTAGAACGCCTGCAAAAGGTCATACATACACGAAGCACGCTCGGGTGAGTAAGTGTTTAAATTGAGCAGTACAATACGAGGGCGGGGGCTCGGACCGATGGGTCCATTACCGGTCCCGCACGCCGGACCCGTCGGTACCATGCCTTGGACCCCACACGGACCCGTTCGGAATCCGCCGCAGCAATACGCCGCAACCCTAAAAAACCCTATGGTCCCTTAGGTGGACCACAGCTCGCCCCCATGGGGTAAGGGAAAAAACGCTTGGTCTAGGCGTGGGTCCGGGTCCATGTGGTTCAAAAATGTCTGACCATGCATGGACCTCGCATGGACCTGCCAAATAACCCGTCGGACCTCACTCGGACCGACCGCATGGACCCGTCGTGAAGCCTATGGGACCAACGCACATGTGTTTTTGCCTGTTTTTGCTCAAAAAAATGCATTTTTGGGTTACGCGTTACACATGGACCTCACTTGGACCGACCAGTGTTAAAGGCCTGTCCTCACGCTGCCCCCATGAGGTTCAGCGGGTCCCATCGATTTTACAAAAAAAAACGCTTGGTCTAGGCGTGGGTCCGGGTCCATGTGATGCAAAAATGTCTGACCATGCATGGACCTCGCATGGACTTGCCAAATAACCCGTCGGACCACACTCGGACCGACCGCATGGACCCGTCGTGAAGCCTATGGGACCAACGCACAGTTTCACATTTTTGGGGATTCTGGTCACATGGACCTCACATGGACCTATCTAAAGAACGTGGGCGAGGCAAGCAGCGGTGTAAGAGTTCCTCGTTGAGAGATGGCGAAAATCGACCCAAAAATCGGAAAAACCAAAATTTGGGCACTAAAAAGGGCAGGTTGATTGCAATATATCCTGCCAAACAAAAAAGCAAAAATGTTTTTTTCCCATGAGATATCGGCAATTTTGTGCGCGCGATTTTTTCAAAACGAACCAAAGGGAAAAAATCGAAGAACAGACACTCTGTGGGATTGCTTCCCAGCGGACAGTGCAATCGACGGACTCGATGAACTCCCCTGTCCTAACTTTCGGATTCTCCATACTTTTAAAAAACACAATCGCGGAGGATCGCAAATCGATCTGCGATTTCTCCGTTGACGATTTCTCCGTTCGGTTGACTTAACATAAGTTACCGATGCAATAAAATCATCAGCGAATTTGAGTGGCCGCAAATCATTTTGGAACTGAAGCAGCTCCACCACTGTGGCACACGCATGGTTCTTTGCTGTGCATTTTTGTTTATGGCATATTCTATTTGCTTTCATTTGTCACAGCGAGCACCTTGTGTTGAGGTGAGTAGTCTCGTGTGAGCGCCACCGCGCGGTGCTCCCGGCTTGACGGATTTTAGCATCCCAAATACTAGCTCGGCGTCAGGGAGGGGGTGGATTCCGCGAGTTCCGTTAACGGACTAACGCGTGTTGGTTCGAATCCAACCTACCCCGCGGTGACAGTTATCGACTTTCGTTTGTCGTTGTGCTCTTTTGCTGAATGGGGTTGTTGATATTTGGCTGGTTCGAATACAACGTCCTCCGCAGTGACTTGTTGATTATGTGCTCTTTGACTGAATGGGCTTGGCGGTTTTTGGTTGTATGTGCGCAGCAGCCGAGCCGACGCGCGGTGCCATCGTAGGTTACCGGCATTATCAAGAACAGGATAGTTGTCCGGTGCGTTTGTGCGGTTTTCTCAAAAATTGGAACTGCACATCAGTTTTTGTGTTTACTCACATTTATGAGATGCGCTTCTATTGACGTGGGTTGTGCCTATTGCAGGTACTATCGGAGCCTGGGTTGCGCTATCCAGTGCTCGCACGTGAGCTCTTTTTTGCAGTTTAGGCAGGCCGAGCGATAGATTAGCAGACCTGTATATTTAGGGTTTCATCAGCATAGATCTGTGTATGTGTATGTAGATCTTGTAGAGCCCTTAAGTAAGAGTGTATGTAGCGTACTTAGTTTATTTAGGAAAGTAAGTATTTTATATCGTAAATTTGCGTGCTTCCTGCGTGTACTTTTAATCACCTGTAGTTCTTTCGTAATTGTCAGTGCGCTTGCTCGCATACCCGCACGCATACCTGCAGTGACACCTCATTCCATCACAAAGCATTAGATACTTACCCATCCGTCATTAGCATACACACAACATAGCATCCGCATACACACAACCTTGCATGTTGTGTAATAGAACCGAAATTATTAGCTGCAGTTTCGTTACTGGTAAATAATGTATATTTTAATATACTGGTTCCACATTGGTCCCGCATTGGTCCCGCATGTGTACCTGCCACTGGACCCATGTCCAACACATCTAGTCCATATATTGGACCCAGCATGGACCCACTTAATACCCACATGGACCCGCTGAATAACCACATGGACCCGTCGAATAATCGCACGGACCCACATAATATTCGCATGGACCCGCCGGACAACCATA
>LGRX02020430.1:0-20154 GCA_001247695.2 Cymbomonas tetramitiformis
ACTTCCACCGAGGCCAACCCAATAATAGTGAAGGACCTGATCTACCTCATTAGCGACACCTTGCCGCACTCCCACCGAGGTATCCAGCATATGAGGAAACTTATCGTCAGTGAGTACTTCGTGAAGAGAGGTATACCTCTCCCCAAATTCATGCATGAGTGGGCGGATGGTAGTGCGGCACAAAACAAATGCGCAACCGCATTTGCCGACGTGGTGGAGAGCGGGCGGGAAGAGTCGGCGGAGTGGCCCCGAGGGCTTGGCATCCCGACACAGCGCAACTTCTTTGAGACGTCACATGCACGAGGTGAGCAAGACGCGATGGGAGTAGCGGTGAAGCATGAGGCGAGCTTGGCGGTGATGTCCACAGCCGACAAATGGCATTGTAAAATACTGGACGCCAAAAGCTTGTACGAGTTCTGCATGGAAAGGTTGCAAAAGCCGAAGGATAGCGCTCGCGACAGAGGTGTTCAGTTCGGGCAAAGATTTTTCTTTCTGGTTGACGGCAAGGACGTGGACATCTCTGGACCTGGGTTTGACACGGTTGACCGGACTTTGGCGTTACACTCGGTGCGTGCAGGGGTGGGGTTGTTGGTGGGCTTGAAGCGGGACCGACAATGCTATTGCGATTATTGTTACGCGCAGTGCGCGAAGGCACAACCTGACACGGAGGGTTGCCTGTACCGGAGTCACGTGGACAGCTGGGAGCAGTTCACCTTGACGGAGGCAACCGAATCTGATGCCCGGCGCACCAGAACAAGAGTCGCGGAGGCCCGTGATGACGTGAGTGTGAAGGTTTCACGAGGAAACACTTTTGCAAGGCTGTCGGGGGGCGATCCTAATCACCCCTACTATTTGGTGAAGGCGTTGAGCGAGGTGAAGCAGGTGATCAACGCGGATGGGATGCGAGACGACTACTACTCGCCTGGTGGGGAGGGCGTAAATGCTACACCGGGGGAATTTGTCGTTGAAGGCCGATTTTATGAGTGGGCGGATGAGGAAAGCTGCGAGGAGTACTACATAGACACATCCAAGAAATGTCTGACATATTCGCATCATGTCGTGTGTGTGGAAGTGACAATGACCAGACGCAAATACCGCGGTAAGGAGTTTTATAGGTTGACCGATGCTGAGCACCAGCGCATTCTAGGGTTGTTGTGAAGAAGTATAACTATCACAGCAGGATAGATCACTAGAATCTTAGAACCCAAACAACACCATGCTGAATAGCATCTACTCTCGGCGTGTTGTGCATAACGCCCAACAGGGCCCACGCAAAATATGCCAACATAACAACGATTCTGTAATCGATTTGGGTAATTTTCAAATTGTGAGTCCCATCAGGAGTGTTTAAGTGATATGTGTATACCCTCATTTCCACGATTGTGTGCACGCCGCACGCGCCGAGTGGCGTGGAACGCCAAAACAGGCCCGCGACAGGCCGAAACAGGCAAAAAAATCGATTTCTGTTAATTTTTGGGCCCAAAAATATATTTTTCCCCAAAATTTCAAATTGGGAGTCCCATCAGGAGTGTTTAAGTGATATGTGAAAACCCTCATTTCCACGATTGTGTGCACGCCGCACGCGCCGAGTGGCGTGGAACGCCAAAACAGGCCCGCGACAGGCCGAAACAGGCAAAAAAATCGATTTCTGTTAAAATTTGGGCCAAAAAAATATTTTTTTCCAAAATTTCAAATTGCGATTCCCATCAGGAGTGCTTAGGTGATATGTGAAAACCCTCATTCCCACGAATATGTGCACTCCACACGCGCGGAGTGGCGTAGAACGCCAAAATAGGCCCGCGACAGGCCGAAACAGGCAAAAAAATCTATTTCTGTTGAAATTTGGGCCCAATTTTTTTTTTTTTTCCAAAATTTCAAATTGCGATTCCCATCAGGAGTGCTTAGGTGATATGTGAAAACCCTCATTTCCACGAATATGTGCACTCCACACGCGCGGAGTGGCGTAGAACGCCACAACAGGCCCGCGACAGGCCGAAACAGGCAAAAAAATCGATTTCTGTTGAAATTTGGGCCCAAAAATATTTTTTTCCAAAATTTCAAATTGCGATTCCCATCAGGAGTGCTTAGGTGATATGTGAAAACCCTCATTTCCACGAATATGTGCACTCCACACGCGCGGAGTGGCGTAGAACGCCAAAACAGGCCCGCGACAGGCCAAAACAGGCAAAAAAACGCGATTTTCGGCCGATTTGGGCCAAAAAATATTTTTTTCAAAATTTCAAATTGCGGTGACCATCAGGATTAATTACGTGATATGTGAAACCCCTCAATTCCACGAATCGCTGCACTCCTCACCCGCGTAATGGTGTAGAACGCCAAAACAAGCTAAAAACAACGGTTTTTTGGCGATTTCACCCTGAAAAAATATTTTTTTTGAAAAATATTTTTCGCAAAGTCCTAAGAATTCATGCGATTCCACTGCGACCGAAGTCCGATATAGCGATTCCATGGATATCATCGATTATGCATTTCGGCCATCTCACTCGTGCGACCGCTCGTCGACGGCTGCCGCACGATGGCGCAGAAGAGCGCAAAGATCCATCAGCTGGCTGACAGATTGATAACTCTCGGGTGCATGATCGACAAGAGGATGCGGATAACCTACGCACCGCCGCCTGTGGGCCCCAGAGAGCTAGCAGGTGGGGGGGCGAGCCCGGTGGACGGCGCGCGGGGGAAACGGCGAGCCGGGGGGGAAGCCGTCACGTGCCAAACGGCGCAGCTCCCAACCGCGTGTGATAACCGGCACGTGACCGACGCCCGCCTACTGGAGTTGGCGCAACGCGCTTACCGTGACATCAAGCGCCCAAGCATTCGCTCCCTCTTCACCCCCGACGACTTGTGCACGCTGGGCATACCTGATCAGGTAGGGCGCGCCGGAAAGGATTACAAGGGAAGGATTGACGTGCCCATAGGCCGCATGCAATCTCTGGGAGTTCAGTTTGATCAAAGGCACCGGGTCATTGCCATCTCCGCCGGCCACCAGAAGGAGGCGGCCCCAGTGTTTGCGGAAACAGCGGATGACGATTCTCAGCCGACGAGGATACCCAACAAGAGAATGCGGTATACCCTGGTGGGAGGAGCCAGCGCAGATGGGAATGTCACGAACCACGACCTGGCGGACGCACGGGCCGTGGGATATATGGGAATGTGCCATTGCGAGGAAGGGGGGTCTTCAGATGCCCCCACCCCAGTCGAAAATGCATACTGGGAGGAGGTGGCGGATTTGCCGGACATCCCGGAAGAAGACATCGTGGAGGAGACGGACGAAGGTGGTGATGCGGAGGCGGACTTCCTCTCCATCCCGGACTTTCTTTACGATGTACGCCCTGCCGCACCTTGCACATTGGCGGAACACTCACTGCACTGCTCGGACAGGACGTGGAAACGACTGCGCGTCTTTCTGATGCATCATGTAGTGTGTATTGTAATATGTACGTCATGCAGCATGCGCAGGAGCAGGCAGCGCACGCAGAATATGCACAGAAACTAAGCCAGGAGGGGACGGCCACTCGCAGGAACTAGCTGCAAAGGCGGGCATGGAAATCGAGGTGGAAGAGGCGGCCGCCTTGCTGCTGGCTCATCACGCAGAGGTGACGGTGTACGTGCCGGTGCCGGCGAAAGAGGTGACAGTGGACCCTCCGGAGGCAGGGAAAGCGGTGACGGTAGACGCGCCGGAGCCAGCGAAAGTGGAGACATTGGACGCGCCAGAGTCGGCCGAACTCAGTCCCAAAAAGATGGATCCGCTTCTAACGCATGGGCGGGCGAGCCCCCACGGAGTGACGCTGCAGGAAGCTGTGTGGTATTTGCTGGACATGAAACGGCGGCAGCAGTGGACAGCCGCGCACTTCAACACGTTCATGAAAATCTTGAAGATGCTGCTGGGTGGAGCAAACACCAATTTACCGGGGTCGCTCTGGCACATGCTACGCCTGATTGGTGCCGAGACCGTGTGGGACTACGCAGTGCATGTGTGTCCGAAGTATCACAGAACGTTTCCAGCAGAGACCAAGAAACCAGCGCAGGAGAAATGCGGGGTTCCCATCGCGTGGGATGCGGCGGGAGTGCCGGTCGGGTGGTGCGAGGAGGAGAGATACAGTGTGACACGTACGGCGCGGGGTGAGGTGTACCGCCCGCAGGAGTACTATTTCTACTTCCCGGTGAAACGGCTAGTCCGACGCTGGATGCGCAATGCGAAGTTTGCAAAGATGCGTGCTGATACGCAGGCGAGAGCGCCTACAAACGCATGCGTCATGACCAGCCCGCACGTGGCGCGGATCAACGAGCACAAGCACGGTTGGGGGCCGGCTGCTGCAGGAAACAGAAAGCCCGGATCCCATGAAACCTGGAATGGTTCGGGCTGGAATGGCTGTGGAATACGGAGAGGATGACGCACGGGCGAAGAAGCACGACAAACAGTGAGTCCAGCCGACACCCAGCACTCCTACTACAACCAAGCCCCCCCCTCCCCTTGATGTATGTTGAATGAAATGGCTGACCTGAACAGCGCTATGGTGCAAACGATGCGTTGCACGTGAGGGTGGGGACACACCACCGGGCGTAATGGTGGGAATGTGGCGCGCACGGTGCAGGGGATGGTCCACGAGGTTCGGAGCGATGCGGAGCGCGGACCTGCACCCTCGGGTACACGCCGCCACAATCTGCAACTCGAACCGTTGCGATGTGCCTTGTTACTAGAATAAGGCTAACCAGTGTAACGCATGCAGGTGGTCCCCTGCTGCTGGTCTGCTTCTGCAGTGTAGGCGTATGCAAGGTGCACTGCGTCCCGCCTTGCGTGCCGTAGCAGGTTGTACACCTGCTAGCGTGTCTGGCTGCGAAGGCTTCCCGGTGATTGAGGAAGGGAGGACTGACGGTGCATCCATGCGGGTGTTCGCAGGATCGGGTTAGGATGGAATTTACCGGGCTCGTAATTGTGGTTCCGGGCCCTAGGCAGCACTGGAAGAACAATGACGTGATCCAAGAGCGCCTCGTGAAGGAGCTCAAGGAGTTACGCGACGGGCACGCTGACGACAAAGGCACGCCGTTCCGAGTATACGATGGTTACTTTGGCAAGTGGCATGATAAGTTCAGTGTGTTTCTGGTGCTGTGCTACTGTGACACCGTTGCGCGGAACGATCTGGGAAGGTTCGCTCCGGTGGCTGCCAGACGCAACGATTACCTGAGCCTGTGGGAGGGCACCCCCGGACCAACTGGTGGGATGTATTGCCTAGGCTATGCCAAGCCTATCGCACAAAGCTATTTACCGGACGGGGAGACGGTTCATGCCTGGGACCCGTCGGTGCTATTAACCCAGGAGGATCACGAGGAACTAGTCAAGCTAACCCAGGAGGGCGCTGATCCCATGCGGACCGGGCGCTACGGTAAGGGTCCCCTGGAGGCCCTGGAATATTTCACCGCCATGTCGGCATACGTGCTGCCTTTCATGCACTGTATGACCTTCGGTGTCGTGAAGAGTACTGTGAAGATGTTCCGCCACAAGGTGCCCAACTGCGATGACACGTGCTACTTCAACGCCGCGCAGCTAAAGCAGCTACAGAAGAACGGCAAAGGGCTGTGTGCCCCGCACGACATGCACCGTGAGTACCAGGACGTGGTGCAATATGCAGGTAGGTGTGCTGGCAGGCATGATTGCAGGAAAGCTGTTCTTCCCATGCATGCGAGATCTACGTGCATTGTGTGCATGGGCCGGCCCGTTGTATGGGTCGACCATTGATTGAACGGTGCATGCATGCTGATGTCGCCCGGAACGCTTGGTTTGTTTGCAGGGAACTACACTATGGAGGACTGGCTCAACTTCATTTTGATATTCAGCCCGCTGGTATTCATGGACGTCCTGGAGAGTCTCAACCGAGAGTTGGACAGGGCTTGGTGGAAGCTGAGGGAGGCTGTGATATATTTCATCCGGCAGGTGTGCGCCGGCACAATCGAAGACCGCGCAGAGGCTCGCGCACAAGCGGAGCTGCGTATGAGGGAGTTCGCTGTCATTATTGAGAACGAGTGCCCTATGAACATGCTGACGCTGAATCTACGCCTAGCCGTGGTACACTTGTGCAAGCAAGAGGAGAAGGTAGGCGTTGTCAGCTCCAACATCGAGCTATGGGTGGAGCGCCTGTTGGGGGAGGCGAAGGGGGTGGTGCCGGAGCCGGTGGGGGGGAAGGCCATCGATTCATGCATCGGTAACGCCTACTTGCTGAAAGACCGTGTAGATGACATGGCCCACTTGTACCCCGGGATCCGGTTCCTTCCAGACTATGTCGCGCACTCGGTGAAAGAGGACGGCCCGGGTTTCCGCGATGACCCGGGGCTCGCGTGTCACTTCATGGATGTCGGTCATCACATCATCCGCGGTGGCGTGGCGGTATCCGCGCTAAGCGCCGATGCGGAAGGAAGGCTGCTGCCGGGTTTGGCGGCTTCCTTGCGTGCCATGCACGGTGAGCGATACGAGCTAGAACGGGACGCCTTGGACGTCCTATGTTTTCCACGAATGCGGCACGGCGACGAGGACTTCACATCCACGATGTACACCAGGGCAGTAACCAGAATCTCCTACAACGTAGCCTTAGCATCCTCTGAAGCCGATGCATTTGAATACGGCCGCGTGGAAGCTTACTATCTGATCTGGGACCCGGCCACACATTGCGCTGTGTGCCGTCTAGCCATGGTGACGGCATACCCGACTATCAAAAACGCGCGCATGAACAGCCGTGCCGTCTTTGTCTTGAACGAGGATGCCAAACATACCCTGCTGATGCCGGCGTCACGCCTTGAGACCAAGTGTATCTGCCACCGCCCTCCGGGATTTAAAATCCCCCTCCACGCCATCTACCTTTGGCCAGGAATGAAATCTGCACGATGCTCAAGACCTTAGCAACGGCAAGCTAGAAACCAGCAGCATGCGTCCTTCCTTCCTTTCTCCTTCGTATTGCTTCTAGTGTGACCTTACTTGCAAAACCCAGGACGGGGCCGGGACTTGCCAAGCCACATACTTACCTACCTAGCATATCTGGTAACAGTTATGTAACATTCCATGCCTGATTGCCACGTGCACTAATCTTGCACACGTGTCCGTATCACAGTGCATCATGCCTGCCACGTGTCCAACCGTGGTCATACCGTGGTAAATTTACCGGTAATATGTGGTAATTTTACCATTGGGGGTCAATTTACCGGTCGTAGGGGGGTACCATGGTAAATTATATACAGCAATGGTAAACAATAATATATAATTACCGCGCTATAAGTAAATGTGGTAAAATCGTGTTAGAAAAGTGCCACGTTACCAATAGGAAATTACCCACGGGATTTATATCGCCACTATTAGTGTAATGGTGGTAAAACACCAATTTACCACAATTTACCACCAGTTTACCACATTTTACCACCATTTTACCACGTTTATTTCTCAGTGTGAATGCTAGGCACATGACAGCGACAGGCCATCGCATGCGCATGTCCAGCACCATTAGACCACATGACATCAGCCACATCCGATCGACGCACACGCAAAATTCAAATGATTAAATTTAGATTTCGGAAATCAGAATGTGATCCAACGAGGGATACTTGTCACCGGACGGATCGAGCGTAAAGTGCTTGTGACATAGTGACACTTATGTAAGATTTTAGGTTAAAAAGCGCCGTTAGGTGCCAAAACGAAGCTCTGAACGCCCATCTGCATGCATGCCGCACGCACTGTTACGGGAAAATATTATTCTAGGAGCAATTGTGACTAGTTTCCGGAACAAGTAACTTTAGGTACTTTTTTGAGAAACATTGATTTTCCCCGGAGCAAATGTGACTTGTTCCGGAAACAAGTTGAAAAGTTGCTTCTTTCCGGAGCAAATGTGACGTGTTCCGGAAACAAGTTGAAAAGTTGCTTCTTTCTTTTTCTGCTAAAAATTGCACGTACACGGAGCACTGTTGGGCGAGATTAGTACTCTGGTCGGGGACGATAGCTGACCAACAATTACGATGTAGGACCCCCTCCCCCCCCTACCGTACCCCCACACCCCACCCCTAGCACCCCTTCAACCCTGCTCCAGCTGAAAACACTCAGGTTACTTGTTTCGGAAACGAGTAAAATCTGCTCCGGTGAAAAGCAACGTTCCTATGAAAAGCATGCCAAGTTACTTGTTTCGGAAACAAGTCACATTTCCCACGAAATCCAAGAAAGTCCCCGATGTGAAATGAGTCAAATTTGCTCCGGGAAAAAACAAAACCTCGCTGTTACTTGAATTACATAAAGTAAACATTTTTTTCACGTTCGCAACTGATATATATATAAATACATTCCTAACACGGATACCTATATTTTAAGCTCTTGATTGAGCCATTCCGTGGTCGCATCAGCTCAGTTTGCAGTCGCGACGACTATTAGGAATACATATATTTCAGTGAGAAAATTTGTTTGCGTAATGAATTTCAATTAACAAGAGCAGGGGGTATGCGTGCGAGAAGCGATTTTCGCATACTTGAGCGCTTCACACGTTCACAGGCGTAAAATATTGCAGCTCAAGCCGAGCGACAGCAACAACCGTACTTTCCGACAGCGACACGCGTATGCCCGCGCCCGTCCGGCTGTCGTGTGTCTCATGCACTGCAAAGTATTCCCAAGAATACAAAGCCCTATCGATTCTCCGAGCGACTACTTTTATAACCCAAATAATTACACACCCAAATTTTACCCATGGCTACGCCCTGGTGATGTCTGGTGGAGTGCGCTACTGTAGGCACCAAACCTCTCTCCAACATTTTTGCCATCAACGACAGCAAGTACCTTGGCTTCTACGGTCTCGCCTCTCCGCATTCGTCACTTTCGCCTGGCGCATCCCTAGCCGCCACCGAGTGGTGCCTGGTGGTGTTGTCACCACTACCCACACCCACCTCGACCCATCAATCATCGCGTTGGTAGAGTGCAATGCGTTTGTTGTGTTCACTTACTGCAGTTTGTGAGGAGGGCAGCGGCGATAGCTGGAGTCCCTACTACTAACGTTGGTGGCGGAGGACATTACAAAGAAAGTGCAAAACCGCCTGTAACAGATAACACGCGTCAACAATGGATTAATATATGTCAACAACAGCATGCGATTGCTTATCGGTGTTTGATCCGCAGGTGCCCACGAGGGGCAGGCGGTATGTTTTCAGTGTCATTTGCAACAGAATTTGATTACTGACCCGCCCGCAGTGCAAGGACCGCTTAGAACAGCATGCGAAATTCAAGCACCTACTAGAGTATGCGCAGCAAGGATGTCCGTATGCAGACCCGAATACACCTACGAATACACATACAAAAGGTTGCAAGGGTTTGGCGGGTGAGGAGCGCGCACATGAGTTACACGCATTTGAGATAGTTACCTATGTGCACATTCAAACCATCAAATGGTGGGAAGTGTACCTCTGTGCGTTGCGTATATAGACACGCACCTGGTGTCGCACCAAATGGCGCGACACGCTACAGGCTGTGATAAAATCCATGGCCATGCCGAGGCTGCGCAGCAGATTGCTGATTTGCAGCGGCACCTGGATGTGGCTAATTCTGAAATTAGGGCCGTGCAACGATAAACTGGCTGCGGCTGAAAAATCAGACATCATCACGAACAGAACACGGGCGGAGGTAATTGCGGCGGAGCATGGTGATTACGTCAGGGTTACCGAAGCAGAATGTTCCGATTTGTATCAGTCCATATTTTGACCGTGTGGTATGTGCTTTTATTTACCTGCACCAACACGGAACACTGCAGGGGCATTAGAAATCCCGAGTAATGTTGAACGTGTCATGATGACGTGCGTTGCATATTCCAAATCAGCAGCACCTGCGTGCAGACTGGTACATCATCCAACATGGCCTCGATCTCAATTCTTTTAAGGAGAGCGCTGATGCGTATGGTGCATACTGTCCACCGCAAGTGGATGACATAGGTCATCAAGACCCGACACACGGCGGTGGTTCGTCGGTGGACACACCGTTAGGAGTTGAGGACATGGAAATATCTGCTCAACAGCCACTCGGTGATGGAATGGCATATGATTCACACTCAGGTACCATTGTCACACACCAACAGGCATTGGTCCCGGTGTCATCGAGTGAAAATACTGATGATATGATAGTTGCATTATATGCCAATGTTACACTTCCATATAATGTGGCATGTCCACAGCATTCTGAGTCACTAGTCAAATATGCACATATTAATGGCATGGGAAAGTTAGACAAAATTGAAATGGCAAGATGGGCTGTACGATTTCTAAGATCTGTGTGAGATTGACGGCAGATGCAGTGGTGGGAAAGTTGGACAAATTCAGGCGAGGAGGATAAGAACGTCAGAACTATCTTGCCTAGTTACGAAGCCGAGTTAATCGTGGTGTCGAGGGACTTCGTCATGGTTTCACAAACACGAGTTCCCTGAATTTCTGCAATGGTTCGGATCAGGTCACTTTGTCATTTTTGGGACAAAAGATTTGCTTTGCGTTTCAAAGATTCACCTCTCGCAGTCGCAAACGCTGAACGCCATAGTCAGCAGTGCCGTTCGTAAGTTATTAAGTATGGAAAACTAGGTTATCGGCTGCCCGCCCCAACTTTGTTGCGCTACTGCAGGCACAACCCCTTGTGATTTTAATCACATTACATGAAATCCAACTTGTTCAATGTTCGTAACGAATACGCATGTATTCACAAGGCGACGGAATACCTTGCTTGGGGGGGCGAACTTGTTCCGGGGGCTACCAAGACGGTGTCCGGATTGGGGCCTCCCCGGAACAATGCCCCCCTTTGTTTGAGCTCTTGATCGACCCCATCCGCAACCGCATCAGCTTTGTTTGCAGTCGCGACTGAAAGCTAAGTCGATGCGGTTCAAGATAGGGTCGACTAACTCACGGCAGCCGAGGGGTTTTCGTGCGTCCTAGCGCAAGACACCTACGGGGTATATTCGTATCAATATTATGAATATATCCCGTAAGTTTCAGGTCATACCTTGAAGCATACTTCAAACAGTCGCGTATTGGCATGGGGCGTTTTGGGTTTGGGTTTTTATTTACCCAAACCCAAAACTGCCTTGCAGAATTGGACTTGTCTGCACTCCAACTCACGAAACCGGCAGATATATTCATAACAATAATATGAATATATCCTGGAAGTTTCAGGTCATACCTTGAAGCATACTTCAAACAGTCGCATATTGGCATGAGGCGGTTTGGGTTTTGATTTACCCAAACCCAAAACTGCCTTGCAGAATTGGAGTTGTCGTGCACTCCAACTCACGAAACCTGGCAGATATATTCATAACAATAATGTGAATATATCCTGGAAGTTTCAGGTCATACCTTGAAGCATACTTCAAACAGTCGCATATCGGCATGGGGCGTTTTTGGTTTGGGTTTTGATTTACCCAAACCCAAAACTGCCTCGCAGAATTGGAGTTGTCGTGCACTCCAACTCACGAAACCTGGCAGATATATTCATAACAATAATGTGAATATTTCCTGGAAGTTTCAGGTCATACCTTGAAGCATACTTCAAACAGTCGCATATCGGCATGGGGCGTTTTTGGTTTGGGTTTTTATTTACCCAAACCCAAAACTGCCTTGCAGAATTGGAGTTGTCGTGCACTCCAACTTACGAAACCTGGCAGATCCATTCATAACAATATTACGAATATATCCTGGAGGTTGCAGGGCCTGCCGTCAAGTATGCTTCAAACTGTCGCATCTTGACAAGAGGCGTTTTGGGTTTGGATTTATCCTCTCGTCAAGATGTGACCGGTTTGAGCGTACTCGACGGCATGCCCTGAAACTTACATGGTATAGTCATAATATTGATACGAACACATCCCGTAAGTTTCTTGCGCTAAAACGCACGAAAACCTCTCGGCTGCAATGAATTAGTCGACCCTATCTTGAACCGCATCGACTTAGCTTGCAGTCGCGACTGCAAACGAAACTGATGCGGTTGCGGATGGGGTCGATGAAGAGCTAAAAGAAATTGCATTCGCTTTGTGAATGCATGTATATTCCTTATGAACGTTGAGGAAAAATACACTTCATGCAATGTGATTAAAATCACAAGGGGGTGTGCCTGCAGTAGCGCAACAAAATTGGAGCGGGCAGCCGATAAACTAGATTTCCATACTTAATAACTAACAAACGCACCCCCCGACTGCAACATTTTACCGCTGCGATATTCCCTTTATTCTTCAGAGCAATTCCGCCCCGTTTCGTGGCGTGGCAGTCGTCGTCTGCGAACTGCACTGTGCACACAGCAAAGAAATTTGAATTAAATCTGTGAAATCTCCACCATTGGACAGTTTTTGATCGTCGATTATCAGCGACGCGCCATTTGGCAGAACCCAAATAAAATGTCCATATTTGACTAGTGATTCAGAATGCTGTGTTTTTAAAAACGAAGGCATTGGAACAGTGCAATCGATTGCGCGTGGGTCACCTCGATGATGGCTCGCTTCCGTATGCACTTTTACATATATTTGCACCGCCGCATTAGTTGCAACACGCAACCGTGTTGAACATATTTTCTGCTGAATTCCGAGTTATAGCTGGACAAGAAATAATTCCAACCATGTGTGACCTGGGTTTTAATCCAACGAGGCATTTCACACATAAGTTCATTATGAAATTCTATTGCAACGTATACGAGTGAGTTCCACTTGGCTGCGTGATGCGATGAATGATGAGTGTCGTTCGATTGCACATGCACGGATGCAGGACATGGTTGACGCGGCACTTGGCCATGCAATTGCGCATGCAAGTCGCCGCTGCAAAAAGAAAGTCGAGTGTTTTTATCCCGCGCGTCCAATATTGATTATGGCAGCACTCGCCATATCTGATACCCATTTGTCACAGGCATACGAATGCATATGCGAAGATTCAAAGTGACCGGATAAGAATCGATATATATATATATATCACAACCGGTGATTATTCAATAGCGCCTGTGTTACGAAAATGAGTTTCATCTATAACTAAGCTCTCCAGGAGCTCGTGTTTCATCACTATATAGCACCGACTGGTCGGCTAGTTTCTCTCGTCGCAGAAATCCCTATTTCCCCCCAACCTGCCCCGCCATAAATGCCATATTTATCGTCATTTGTCACGGTATCATACTGACACCGTTGATTATGTCATAATCGTTCCTAACAATTCTACTATCGTTCACGATTCTGCCAGGGAGATTACATTTACTGATTTTGCATTCTTCATCCACAATCTCAGATTCCCTATCGCTATTTCGGACCCAAATATGCCGGTAATCTGAATCGGATCCCCCTGTCGTAGGGACAATTGCCAGTTTATCGTGCCCCCTGACACAACATGAGTAATTGTCACAATTCTTCCCAAAAAGGGCATGTGTCACAATTATTCCCAAAGGGCTCTAAAATTCTTCCCAATAAAAAGAATTTCTCGATATTATGGTGTTCGTGCTGCTGGTCATCGTGCCGGATGGTGCGTGTGACACCAAGGCGAAGGGGTATAACTATAGTTAATAGGATAGTAGTAGCGTAGGGGGGGGGCAGAATTTATTAACGCTGGTATGCTAATAACCCTCCGAATCCGCGACGCTTGTTTCGGTGATTTTTAATGGCATGCCATGCCATACGAAAACACATCGGTATGATACCATACGTTCATACGAAAACCCAAAACTTGAGGGGGGCTGCATCGGTGAGCGGATCGTTTGAAAAACATGGCCTGATACAACGGTAAATTTTTCGTGTAGTAACGCAAGTATAAATCCGCATGGTCTTTCTTTCATCCATCATTTTGGGCAAACGGAATGGACCGAGAATTACGCATCCTTCCGAACGGCCCGCGGCTTCGCGCCGATCCGATTTTTTCTTTGGTAAATCGGGCATCCCGGCCCGCAATCTGTGCCTGCTTTTCGTCTATAATTCACTCACCTTGCAATAACAAACGTATGCACGTATAGTATTGAGGTCTCATCGCAACCGTCGATGCGTTTGAGTTGCGGAACATTTTACGGCTCGAGATGACGCTTACGAAGTGATCCCCTCCAAGAAGCCCATCCGAGTGGAAAGGATGGGAAAAGACGATTGTGCAATATCCCCTAATATCTACAAGGTATTACGATGACCGAGATCGCGCGAAAAAACGCAGTGTCGAACGTCCCATATACACGCGCATTCTGGCCGATGGTGTCGTACACGAGTACATCTCGTCACTCGTCTGTTACACCATAAAACATGCGCTGGCTTGTGATGAGTGCTTTCACTCTCTTGCACAGTATTAAGGTTTGACGGCCCCATAACAAGTGCCGCGATGCCAAATAAGTTCCTTGGCGTATCAGTGTTAAGCGGTTGTGTTGTTGAGATCAGCTCAGGCCGCTCTGACCAGTATAACTTGTTATGACCCCTGACAGACTCGAGTCTGTGATTGTGACTGTGACTAGTAACTGGTCGGGTTAATAGGTAGTACGAGTACCGGTTCGGCTCTGCGAGGTTTTAGGTTTCGGTTGCGGTAATTATTTTAGTTTCAAAGATAAGAAGATATCCGTTTTCCGAGGCTCTACATTGTGTTTTTGAAATTTGCCCAAACATCCGTTTAAGGGTATTCTGCTGTATGTTTCACCCCTTCGGCGCGGCACGCTTCTTATATAAGTAAGATTCCCTTGGTCACACCATGTTGAAATGCTCGTTCGTATTTCACTACGCTAATGGTGCATGATGATGATGATGGTCGGGTGAGTTGAGAAGAGCCCCTTCGCTTCCCGCCCCCTACTTCAACCCCCTCCATCCCTCCCCGCCTCCGATTCTCCTCCTCGCCAACCGTTCCTCCTCGCCCCTTTCTCTGACAGTGCGGTACGGCGAGTGCACCGGGTGAGTCAGAGTCGCCGCCGTCGTCCAACGGGCAGCAGTAAGCCGCTCCATCCTTCAGACCGCCGAGCGGGCACTGCGGTTCGCCTGAAAGATACGATATCGACAATACCGCTTTTGTTCCATCGCCTCGGCACATCGAAAACCCCTCGGAGTGACCTTTTTCTCCTGCGGGTCAAATGCGGCAAGGGTCCCACAACCCTAGCGCGGTCCGAGCCCCACGATCCGAGCCAACACCGTAACCCGAAAGTCTCCCAGCCTCGCCGTTGCGAGCGCCACGAGCCGCGCCGCCCCGCCGCAATGCCGCGGTCCCGCCGCCCCGTTTCGGGTTCCTTACCTTCCCGCTTTGCTTTATGGAAAGTGTGGCTATCGGTAAGATATATATAAACATTAATCTTTTCATATTCAACACGTACGGAATATGTTCATTTTCTTGTCGCGAAATTGCCTATTCTACCGTATTTTCGACCGGACAAATAGCCTGACGATGGGCAAATACCATTTTGTGTCGATCCGTCGTATCGCGATCATCGACGCGTTGATGCGCGGGATGGTATTGTATCGATGGAATTCAGCAATAAACATGACCACTCAAATCCAAAATGCCGCTGAGCGACAGAAGCCAACTGATGGTAGGCCATGGGCAATATGGGCACATACCGGTAAACAATCAAATTAAGTTTTGTACGACTTTGATGAGCCCTCCGGGGCGCGCTCGATAATTTAGAGAGCGGCCTCTTCTGTTTTCAGTTGCCTGCCTAGCAGGATTATGGCGTTCGTATGACTTGGTCTTCTATTTCAGCGTAAATGGTTTATTATTATTAGTTTTGCGATACGATAATTCGCCTCTAAAAAACTCAGGCAAGCGAGTTCCAAATATGTCGTTCGTATCATACCTCGATTGAGAGACGTGTCGAATTCGCTCGAATGCCCATGCAAATTGTGCTGTCGACCTCAGGGATCTCCTGGGAAGTGTTAAGTATGGAGCCAACCAGTAGCAGAAGGCATTTATGTGCACGTTAATATGCAGTTCGGGGGTCACGCATAAATATGTCGCCATTATCCGGAATCATTGGTTTTTATAATGCATTAAAATTTGAAGACATCGAAAGATGGCATGTATATGAGACGCCTCTTCTACAGGCATACCAGCTGTTTATGCCGTTCACACATCCGTCAACGACGCCTGAGTTTAACACCTACCTCATTTGTCGACCTCAGCCGATACATCCTATTTGTTATGCCCAAGTCTATCATCTACCTGTTTCTTTTACCCAGAAGTGGGGATTAATAAACCTACACCCAACCTAAAGCAAGCGGTTCCAGTATTCAAATGATGCAGAATAATCACTCGCACAAAGAGATGCGTGAATATATATCGAAGCTGGTATGCAGTACCATTCTCAAAACAGTAATGCTCGGAATTCAAACGAGACTTTTCTGGAATTGAACATTGATGACACCACTGAACTTCACAGTGTTCATGCCACATCTATTTCCCAGAGGGCCGTTTACAAGACAGTAAAAATGCTGGATCCGCTTACAAGTCATCCGCTTACAGAGCAAGTTTTTTCAGGATGACGATCGGTACCGCAGTGCGCACTTTTACAGCTGCGATTTAGACGAAACTACTTTGCCGACGAGCGGGTACTTCCCTTCGAATTTCTGAACACAACCGTTGCATACAAACGTTGTTAGATTCGACAAGGCGACGCCCCGCTTGCTCGGATATTAACGTTTCTGGTGAGGGAGCGAAAATACAAGGGAAGTGGTGTTTAGTACGTTCACGCGGTTTGGTCAGTGATATGTCTTTGTTTCAGGTGCAGATAGCAAAGGTAAAAACGCAAAGATGCAAGGCTTCGGCCCCAACAACTTTCACACAACTCGCAATCAACAAGTTGAAGCAGCTACAGTACCTGCTCCCACTCATCGAGAGTATCTCTCTCGGAGGCCGTTAGATCGGCCACGGGGTCCTTCAAGTTGCAAAGCCCCTCATCTACCTTCATCTTTGCGAGAGCGGCGGTGGCATCCCTGTCGAACAAACCAAGATTTTCACAGCTAACTTTAGACAAGGGCACGTCTCGTCTCAACACAGATGTTGTCAGGCTACGCGCAGTTCAGGCGTGCTAACCCGGGAAATACATCCCTTTGACAAGTTGCAGGCCCAAGGAAAAGATCTGCGGGCGACAATTTTACACACGTGCGTACAAAGGGTGATATATCATTCCAGTCTGTTATACACCGAACAGAACCATATTGCACTGAAAAGTTATTAGACGAAATCGATTATATGTTGATAGCTGCCTGAATAAGACAGCGCGGTTTCACGAGAATTATTACAGCAGACAGCTGTTGAAAATTTCTGATCATTCTATCACTACAATACGCGTAGTTTTCAGTTGAGATGCACGCTTACTTCCCAGCAAACTTCGCGTATGGTCCACCAGGTCCGTAGAAATCGGCTCCCTTTGTCATGTCGAATATACGTCCTTTCACACCGATTAGAATGGGTTTGGAAGGATCATTGCCGTCATATGCGGCCAATTCCTCGATAGTGAAATCTCCGGAGACTTTCGAGGTCTGGGGCTGAGCTACTTCCTCCGCTGGTATCTTTTTAGGGCTTTCCTTTCCAAGTTTAAGCCAGGAAAAAATAAAGCAGGTCCCAATCGCCACCGCGCCAGCAATCACCACGGGATCGAAATCCATTGAAATTTTATGTTAGTAATCTTTTAGCCTTGCCGGGATATAGAATGCTGGATCCTAAGACCGCTGTCGTATTCTAATGAGAGCAAGGCGAACCGGAGGTATGAAATTTCTCGTTATGAAAAGCACTTCGCATTGCAAGTTCATAGTTCTCGCTCTAGCTAGTTGCATGCATCGCATGCAACCAAATCCTTCGATCGACGATGGGAACATGCGATGGGTGTCATGCTGATGGGATGCATTAAAGATTTAGATTATTTCATGTGATGTCATGTCGATGTGTGTCACGGCGTTTTAGGTTCCTCGAGGTATCAAAATCATACTGAATCATACAGGATACTCTCAACTCTGGCTTGCCAGACGAGAGGGCAGACGAGAGGTTACGAGCTTTGTATTCGTGGCGCGGCCGATCGCACGATTCTCGACAGACCGGACAGCAATGGAAAGCAGCTCGTATCCTCCGGACTATTACAGAAAATAAAAAAATCGATGTTAAGTGTGAAAAAATCGCTTTTCGGAGGCTCTGGTCTCAGCCAGAGTACGTTTTAGGTCATATTTTACAGTCACATTTAAAAGTGACACACTTCTCGCGTTCCACATCGCGATCGGATTGCGTCATCGTCAGATCGGGCAGAGCTCATGTCACATTCTCACATATCGACAGCGAGAGCTCGGATGGACCGTAGATCTTGAACATTAAGCATAGAAGGTCACAGAACGCTGACACTTTGAGAATGACGCACACACATCACATGCGATGGAGATCACGGACACGTGACGGAGCATCACGATCAGAGCAAGCGCAAGCGGGAAATTTTACTCAACTCTCGTCTCACGTCTGGACTCTTCGTGTGGTGAGAAAGATAGCTGACAATTTAGAGCACCTCATCTTGAAATTATTGTAGCTTGATAACACGGCACACTATTCAAAACCTTCGGACAGACTTGAAAAACGCTGCTGTGTGTTGTCACAAAATCTCAGTATCCTAGCAAATACTTTGGTTGGCGAATTTCGCTGCCGGACATGGATTCTTGACGGGACCGTTTAAGTTGTATTGAATGTTACTCGCCAAACGGTTTGGACACCGGGTTTCTTACTGAAATGTAAGTTTGATTTTATTGGGTGGATAATCCGTGACCCCTTTCCTGCATAACTCGCACCTCGCAACGCCCTTTTATCTGCTAAGTAAACACTTCTCTGAGTGCATGTTGAGAAAGGGACATCTAGGTTGTGAGTAGGCTTGACAACTTTGCGCCTGATAGCTTGAAGGGTATTAGTACACGCGTTATTTTCAAAACTTTAAAAGATTATCGCGAGTCTCTCATTCAAAGTGCCCGTACCTGAGCTTGCGTTTTTTCGCCGAACTGTATCAGTCTTTTGCTTGCCGCTGTCATCTGCTCGGCATATCTATGAAGAGTGATAAGTATCGTATTGCAAGCGTAACCTGGATTCGCTCATAGCCTTCTTATGTGTCGACACAGAACCCAACGACCCCAAGCAAGCTAGACACGAGCGGTACTCGCACTTCACAATGTTTGATCCAGAAATTGGTAGGTCTCTTATCCTTTGGTGCGATTTGATCAGAGGACAATGCTTGATCTTCTGTGCGGTGAAATTTATGGCGAACATGCACTCCCAGTGCAACGTGAAAGTATGGCGATTCACGTATTTGACAAACCCACCAGCTTTTCCTGCCGAGCCCGTTGTCATTTTGCACGCCAGTAGACCCGCCGACACGTTGTGGTTTATTTTGACCTCATACGAAGAGGTGTAGCAAACCGTCTGAAACCACAGATTATATGCGGGCTGGAACGCATACGCTCGCGATATTCAGTGTGTTTCAAATATCCCTGAGGGAACAAGTTTGCAGAGAGTACGACCACACCAAGGTTCTCAAAGATTTCGCCCGCTTTTCTTCAGCGTCGTGGTCAACGATATCCCCCGCTTTTCCACTGAGTGATGCACGCTGGGGCTCGCAGTGTCAGTGTGTGTGGTCGTCGCGCTGCTGGTGTCTCTCATCGCTGTATGCATCGCCACCCATAAGGTAAGCTGCCAAGCGTTGCTTCCGTCAAAGCTGAAGGTTTGTATCCCTCACCGGGCGTATCCAGTGGAGACTTCGCGACGCGCCCACGAGGAGAAAGTGGCGCATAAGTGCGATTTTCCTTCCTGCCGTCCAGCGGAGGCCTTCAACCTCCTGACTGATGTAGGTGATGAGGTGGGCTCAGCCAACGTGCTGTGTCGTTCTGCCTCTTCACTCGTGCCAGTGTCGGCGCTGGCTGCATGGGACCACCTTGTGACTGATCTGGGTGAGGTGCTGCCTCAGGGGACGGCAATCAGTCTCCGGCAGCCTTTTGAGGCTGAGGAGGAGCCCCTTAACATAGATCAAGACCGGGTGTTTATCCGCAACAATCCCAATCCCCTGCGGAACGACACAGAGGTGGGCGATCCCGAAGCCTTCCTTCCAAGGAAGCAGGAGGAATGGAGCGCACCCCCACCGGTACTTCCTTGCCTCCCCTGCCTCTTGCACCAGGCTGCAGACAGTGCCTCCCCTGCCTCTTGCACCAGGCTGCA
>LGRX02020434.1:0-23879 GCA_001247695.2 Cymbomonas tetramitiformis
GCAGCTCCAGCAGCCCCAGCAGTTGCAACAGCTCCAGCAGCTCCAGCAGCCCCAGCAGTTGCAACAGCTCCAGCAGCTCCAGCAGCTCCAGCAGTTGCAGCAGCTCCAGCAGCTCCAGCAGACCCAGCAGCTGCAACCCCTTCTGCAGCAGTCCCAGCCCACGCTCCTTCAGCAACCACAGGCCCGACAGCTCCAGCAGCTGCAGCAGCTCCAGCAGCTCCAACAGCTCCAGCAGCTCCAGCAACTCCAGCAACTGCAGCAGACCCAGCCATTGAATACCTCGGACTTGGGTAGGGCCTCGGGCGTCTCCATAGAGGAGTTGCAGAATTTGAGCCACCTTTGAATTTGAGCACCCGCCACCCGGCAACGGCTAGTGCCCCATGACTCCTGCAACTGCAAATAATATGCGTATCATTAGGGCAAAGTAAAAGTATGTTGTAGTCAGTTTACAGACGAAATTAGCCCCCAACGCCCCGTGAATGTGACCCGATGTGAAATATCATTTCTCGATGCCTAGTAATAACTTCTAGATACTTCTCACAACTTGTAATAACTTCACCGTATCATTTGCATATCTCACGCGCCCACGAGACATGCATTTTCTGTTTTGCAGTCAGTTTACAGACGAAATTAGCTCCCCAACGCCCCGCGAATGTGACCCGATGTGAAATATCACTTCTCGATGCCTACTAATAACTTCTAGATACTTCTCACAACTTGTAATAACTTCACCGTATCATTTGCATATCTCACGCGCCCACGAGACATGCATTTTCTGTTTTGCAGTCAGTTTACAGACGAAATTAGCTCCCCAACGCCCCGCGAATGTGACCCGATGTGAAGTATCACTTCTCGATGCCTAGTAATAACTTCTAGATACTTCTCACAACTTCTAATAACTTCCCCGTATCATTTGCACATCTCACGCGCCCGCAAGATATGCAATTTCTGCTTTGCAGCCATTTTACGGACGAAATTAGCTCCCCAGCACCCCGTGAATATGTCCCGATGTGAAATTTTGCTTCTCATTGCCTACGGATGACTTCTAGATACTTCTCACAACTTCTAATAACTTCCCCGTATCATTTGCATATCTCACGCGCCCGCAAGATATGCAATGTATGTACGGCAGCCCGTCCGCGACCTGTAAGCAGCCCTGTGGCCACTACAATTATCAAAAATATAAAATATTGCCTCTAGATGATTTCTTTTAACCACTAAGTACTTCTTGAAACTTCTTGCGACTTCTAAATGTCATTTTCATCGATTATGCAATCCGGGCCCACCTAGCCGTGCTACATGCCAGTACCTGCAGGAGCAGTCCAAGCTTGTGGACGAGGTCTACAAGGGGCGGCTCCATCGGACATGGGCCAAGGGTATCCGCGAGGATATCCTTGGCGACAAGAAGCATTATTTCAGCGGCACTACTGACGCGGGTCTCCTCTCCGATGTGGTGGTTCAGCTACGTACGGAGTTTGAGTCCGCTGGGCTAGACCTCGTCTCGTTCGACCTTGACGACCCCCAGGCTTTGGTGGTGGGCAAGGTGAACGCCCTGCTGTACGACGTGCTTGGGCTTATCATCGAGAAGCGCAACAACGCCCACGTCTGGCTTACGGGTACGGACGCGTCTGCCGACCGAGATGGACGGCGTGCGCTGGTGGACATCGTGAAGCGCAGCGTACCAGTGGCGTTGCAAGAGTCCTTCCAGCAGGAGCATGCCGCGCTTAGTTATCCCGCGAACGTTGACCCGCAGCCGATTTTGGCTCGGGAACAGCGTTTGGTGCGGGATAACAAGGCCGCCGAATGGACCCCCACCGAGGCCACCAGGAAGCTCAGCCTCTACAGCCGGCTTGACCCGGTATTCTACGCCGCGGTCAAGGTGCGTTACCCCATGGTGGCCGATCCCGCGGTGGTTTCACTCGGTGCTCTGCGCTCTCTGGTTGTAGAGATTTATCAGGCATGGGCGCAGACGGACGTGGGGAAGGCCGTCCTGGCCAAGCCCGCAGGTGGTGGCGCGTCAGCTCTGCTCACCAGCGGCGAGCACCACTGCACCAGGTACATCTGGACAAGATCAAGGAGTTGACCGAGCTGGTACAGCGGCAGTGCGGGGCGGCTCCGCCGCTGGTGCAGCAGCAGCGGGATCCGCCGCAGCGGCAGCACGGGCAGCGCCGGCAGCAGCAGCGCGGGCAGTCACCGCGGGGCTTCCGCATGGGGGTCCAATCCCCACCGGCGGTGGGCTACGCTCGTGACGAGCAGCGGGCTAAGCCGCTGTGTACCCGCTGCAAGAAGACTGGTAAGGATCTTTACCACTTCTACCGCGACTGCCCTCTTGGCGGTCGCCAACATGTTAACATTCCCCTACTTCCGCCGCGGCTTTCTGCGTACCCATCGACGAGGAGGATGCGGAGGGAGTCCATGCGCTAGCCATGTGTGCTCTCTTCCAGGAGGCGGCGGATGATGGTGTTGAGGCTTTTGCCCGCGCGGCGACGGCGTACGGTCCGCCAGCGGTGCTGTGCGGGGGTGTTGTGGGGACCATCGACGTGTCGGCCTACGGCTTCTCCGTTGACGCGGTGACACCAGTGGCGGAGACGTCCGGTGACGACATCCTGCAACGGCTGGACGACCTCGCGGCGGAGGTCAACGCGGCGGTAGAGCCTAAGGTACATTACACTCACGCATCTTTCCCGCCGCCTGGGGGTATTGCGACGCAGGCTTCGGCTCTGGTGTGTGACACTGCAGGCGCAGGTATCACACCGGAGGAGCAGGTTCCGGCAGGTGGTGCGGCGGCATCGGCATCCGCCGTGCCGGCCCCTGCTATGCCTGTCTTGGAAATGAGAAAGAGCTCCTGGAGCTCTACGGCTACGGCCCGCCCGTGTCCCTTCAATCGACGCGGGTGACCACCACGGAGAAGTCAGGCGGTGAATTCGCGGGGGTTGTGGAAACTGTCAACCACGCCGCGGTTGCGCCGGTTGACTTGACCGGCTACGACACCGACGACTACGAGGATTTTGCAGACTGCAGCTTCGCCGTCAAGCCGCGGGCTCCGGCCATCTCGGCCAATCATGCGTCAGAGCCCGCAGCCCACGTGCCTGAGTCTGGTGGTGCTTCCCGCACCTACGGATGTGGCAAACCGCCATGGGGCTTCCCCGCACACGCGGCCCCGTGGGGGTTTCCTTACTTTCTCTCCCTCATTCTTTTCATCTCGATCATGGGTGTGGGGGCTGCCGCCTACACGGCGGCCAATGCCATCGACTCTGTGCAGGTATCGGGTCGGGCTGCACCGCAGCCTGTGCTGTGCAGGGGGGATTTATGCATCTACACTGGTATATCCGAGCTGGACCCCGTCACTCTGGATGCAGTACTGCACTCCCTGGGTGCTGCGACGGTGGTTCACCGGCCGCCTGACCCACTGGAGAGCAGTGCTGCAGGCTACTACCGTGGACATTGTGGTGACGGTGCTCCTCTGGACTTTGACCCCGAGTAGCTTTACTTCTGGCTCTGGCAGTGCACCACTTTCTGGTGGTGTACTGAGATGTACTTTGACCTCAACATGGTCTTCAATTTGGTTTATGCTTTGCTTTGACATCTACAATCTTCAATCTGGTTTGCTTTTACAGTGCCTTTCAGTTGTTTAGCGGGAGCTACTTGCCCGTAGGTTTCTGCACTTGTGCTAGCTAGAGGGTTCCAATTTGTGTATCAGAATAGCACAGTTGGATTAGCAGTTAGGTTTGTCACCCTAGCTCCTACCCTTACTTATCTTAACTTCTCTGACTTACCTGTCAGTCACCACCCACAGTGCTGGGGTGGTGTGCTGAAATCTGTATAGGCAGCCCTGACCGGGAGTCCCGGTGCAGGCCCCTATGACAGATTCCAGTGTCGACATCGGATCCGGTCCGACCTTGCCAAGTTAGCTCGGCATCGTTGCCTTGTAATCGGTGTCGGGGTCGGTGCAGGCCTTCGGCCCGCACTTGTAGGCGGTGCCAAGGCTGGTGCAGGCCTTCGTTCGGCCTGCCTTGACAGTGTCGGTGCAGGCCTTCGGCCTACACTTGTAGGCGGTTCCAAGGCCGGTGCAGGCCTCCGGCCTGCCTTGACAGTGTCGGTGCAGGCCTTCGGCCCGCACTTGTAGGCGGTGCCAAGGCCGGTGCAGGCCTTCGGCCTGCCTTGCCAGTGTCGGCGCAGGCCTTCGGCGTGCCTTGCCAGTGTCGGTGCATGCCCGTTAGAGGCTATCGCGTGCATGCCCGTAAGAGGCGTGTGGCAGGCCCGTGGGAGGCGTGTGGGCAGGGCCATGCGCCATGGGAGGCTGTCGCAGGCCCGTGAGATGCCGTCGCATACCCGTGGGAGGTTGTCGGAGGCCCGTGGGAGGCCATCGCAGGCCCCGCCGTTAGAGACTGACGCAGACCCGCGGGAGGCTGTCGTAGGCGTGTGGCGCCGTGGGAGGCCGTCGCAGACCCGTGGGGGGCCGTGGCAGGCCTGTGGAAGGCCATTGTTGCAGGCCCGTGGGAGGCTCGTGGGAGGCTGTCGCAAGCCCGTGGGAGGCTGTCGCAAGCCCGTGGGAGGCTACAGTAAGTCGCGGTCTATAAGAAATGGCACCTACAAGAAACCAGTCGCTAGTTTTCTGTCCAAAAGTTAAGAAACACCGTAAGAAACCACCCGCTAGATTTTCCATGGGAGAGGTCTTGAAAATCCTCCGATTAAGAAAAAACTTACGCTAGATTCATCAACCTAATAGGTATATATAGTCCAAACATATAGGGTTTATCAAACATATAGGCTGATTTTGAGCCTATCCTCCAGCATGCAGCATCCCGTATCCAGGGTGTGAGGGGTCCTCCAAAGCATCATCGCAAACTTGGAAACGAATGGCCGGTTGTTTCGTAGAACGTTGCCCAGTCCCAAATTGTTTAAACTTACAGAACTCAACTGCTTCAGCTCGAAACTCCTTTCTCTTCTCACTTTGAGGAGCATTCTCAAACCACTGCCCAGGGACGTTTATCACTACTTTTAAAGCTACCTGCTCATCTCCGGGGTACTCCTTTATGAAGAGGTTTGTGTTGATTGACGGTTGAGTGAATACTTTCTGCTTCCCTTTACTCATACTATTATTCGGCAAAGCGCTGACTCGTGAATTGAATTCGCAGCGAACTCACGGGGTTTTTCACGTTTAGTGAGCGAAAAACTGAGGGGCGCCTGCAAAGCTCATACCAGAAGGGTTACGCAAAATAATCAGATAATTGCCACTGAACCGTCAGATTCGGAGCATCTTGATTTTTAAACGGTGTAGAACCCGCCGGTGTCAGTGCAGGCTCTTCGCTAAAACCGATAATCGGTTTGGGATCGGATCAGGTGATCTGGCTGGATCCGACTATACGGATCGTTGCAGGGCTCTTGGCACAAACCGCCGACGGAGTCGGGTTCGGCGCAGCTCGTTTTTCAAACGGTGTAGAACCCGCCGGTGTCAATGCAGGCGCTTCGCTAAAACCGATATTCGGTTCGGGATCGGATCAGGTGCTCTGGCTGAATCCGACTATACGGATCACTGCAGTGCAGCTTGAAAATTGACGGTGTCGGATCATCTACGGAAATGATCCGACACCGGTTTCGACACTGACAGATTCCTAGGTAGCCAACACTGGACCGTGACTGATCCGTAAGCCTGTGCTGTGACACACCGAGCGAGTGTCACAGGTAGCTAGTCTCGAGACCGTTCCGACTCCGTGACCGTTCCGGGTATATCTAGCTTAGGGTTTATTTCTTATACGAGTTTATCTATATTGGTTCCAGGACTGTCTGATATCCGTGAACCGGGATATTCCAGTATATCATTTGTTATCACAGGCGCGATATATCGAAAATGTCAACAATATTTGTAACGTGACGTAGTTTTAATAGAGACAAGGCATTTCCCCCAAAATCCGAAATACGTATCCTTTCGGATTGAAAACCGGTTGACAAAATAGGTCTTTCATAGACGAACGTTTTGATATGTCATTTGTTGTCACAGGCGCAATGTATCGAAAATGCCAACAATATTTGCAACGTGACATAGTTTTAGCTTAGACAAGGCATTTCCCCCAAAAATCCGAAGTACGAATCCTTTCGTATTGAAAACTGGTGCACAAATAGGTCTTTCATAGACGGACGTTACTTTTGATATATAATTTGTTATCACAGGCGTAATATTTCGAAAATGCCAACAATATTTGGTAGATATAGAGTTTGGCGGTAATATATATCTAACTAGAGTGATAAACCCTGAGTTGAGGTTTACGGAATCGGAACGGTAAAAAGTCTCATTGATAAAAGAGAGGCATACATAGATACCTAACGGGTGTTTCCCGTCTACTGGTGACGGTCACCCAGTCTACTATAGGAAGTGACATGTGACAGTTTCGGGTGTCACAGTGTCAAATCCAGCACACCACCTAGGGTGGTGACCGGAGCTAGTAGCGAAAAGAAGCAACAAACTCCCTACTCAACTTCAGGAGGAAACTGTAGCACAACTGGGGGCCTGTACTCTTGGTCAGGGCGGTCCCAGTTCACAGCAAAGATTGTCAAACACAGCTGTTAAGTGCTAAAACCCTAAACACAGCTCAAATTTAGAGAGCTCTTCCGCACATCTAGAAAGCCAATCACCGGCTAATCTCTAGGCAGGCACGGCGTAAGCAATCTCAGCCACTAGAGGTCCCCGGGACTGGCCGGCCAGCCCGGAGCAGCGTGATGGTGAGGTAGCTGCCGGCCTCCGGGGCCGGTGGGAAATCATGCGTAGACGAAATTGAGGAATTGTCGATCTCGGCCGCGGAGTCCCCAGAGCTTGGCGCCTCGTCCTCGGACGAGTACGGCGGTGGCGGGTAAGGTGGTGAAGGTGGAATTGGCGGATCGGGATCCACGAGCTCTGGCGGCAGCGGGAGAGAGCCGTGAGAGCGGAATCCCTGTCGCAGTGCCCGCCGATACCGCGCCTGCCTCCGCGGCGGTATTATAGCACTCGGCACCGCACCACCCACTGCGTCGCCAAGATCGTCATGAAACGGCGCAGGTGGTGAAGTTGCCGTAGTTGGGACTGCGGAAGCAGTCCACGCAGCACCACCGACCGGCGGAGCCGTGCATGCGCGTGCATGATCGGCACCACCGACACCGGAACCCTACAAATTATTGGCCTGTCCGCACGCGTGGAAAACCGTCCGTCCGACGCGTGGACGGCGTACGGACACCCTATGGACGCTTTTTTGCTAAATCCACACGTGTGAAATTGTCTAATTTGTAAAAGTGATGTTCATACGGTGTCCATACGATAAATCCATACGTCGTCCATACGTGCGCCTCCGTGTGGACGACGTATGCTAGTTTACCTGATTTTATTACGCGTGTGGACGCTCCGTACACTGCCCGACCGTATGGATAGGTGCCGTCCATACGCATGAACCACTGGAAAATGTTGTCCACACGTGCGGACTGCGAGAAATGCCGCTTCTACCCCTCCTCGGCCATATGGACACCATGGGGACGTGTCCCTGGACCGTACCGACGCGTACGGACGACGTGTGGACGGGCGTATGGACAGTGTGAGGCCCGTGCCGTGCCACTCTTTTGCGCGTGTCCGCACGTGTGGACAGCCATTGCACCCGGGCCCGGGTGTGCCCGAGCACTGCTTGCCCCCTCCTCAGCCATGTGGACACCATGTGGACGTGTCCCTGGACGTACTGATGCGTACGGACGACGTGTGGACGGGCGTATGGACAGTGTGAGGCCCGTGCCGTGCCACTCGTTTGCGCTTGTCCGCACGTGTGGACACCCATTGCACCCAGGCCTGGGTGTACCCAAGCATTTCCTTCCCCTTCATCAGCCACATGGACACCATGGGGGCGTGTCCCTGGGTCGTACCGACGCGTACGGACGACGTGTGGACGGGCGTATGGACAGTGTGAGGCCCGTGCCGTGCCACTCCTTTGCGCTTGTCCGCACGTGTGGACAGCCATTGCACCCGGGCCTGGGTGTACCCTTGATAAACGCCTGCTGTTCCTACTTTTTACCCGGAGTCAATTACGCGCGCGATATCGTAGAAATGCCTAGGTATTGGTAACCCGCCGTAACAACGTGTTACGGCGGGTCAACCCGCCTTTCGCAGAATAGACAACTATGGCCACGTGGGTACTAAATCAGGGAAGCACCCCGCCCCCATCGGGGCGGGGTGTGGGACCTTCAAAAGAATTGTAGGGAGAGGTTTACCTTCAGAAGAATTATAGGGCTGACAACCTCACGAACGATGGAGCATATCTCCCCAACATAATCCGCGTGCAAAGGCCTTTCCACGAGCCCATCCCGACCAGACCAGCTCGAGAGAACAGGCAAAACTCCTGAAGTCATCGCCGTGATGCCCAATGCCGCCTTCAATCTTCGAGGAATGAAATTCTCGTTAGCCTTCAGTTGCATAAGCTTCGCTTCTGAGCCAGTGGCCCCCATGATTTTGGTGCGCTCAGATTGTCACGTAACCACACGGTCATGGCTACCCTCGAAGGCTTCGACGGTGCCCACGGAGAAGGTTTACCTGCCGTGCTGGGCACAAAGCGACAGGTCAGGATTGCGCCCCTTGGCCCCTACTTGGGTCCCGCCCCCGTACCCGTTGGGGCTAACCTGGGTCGACATGGGTCCCACATGTGGTAATACCTGCCCCCGATTGGCTACTTACCAAGAAGTCGCTGAGTCGCTGTCCGAACACGTGTAGCATTGCGAGGTTGCGGAGGTGCAACAAGCCAGGCCCGATTGACCTTGAACTCTTGCAAAATTCCGACAATTCACGACCGGTTTCTTGCCACCACAAATCGATTTGTGTAAGCGTTGGACCAAGTTGCTCAATATGTGCATCAAGTCCAAAAGGTACATGAATATGACGTGGAAGTACACCAATCTGAGAACGCGCAAGGAGTCTTCACACCAAACTTCTTGAAACTATCTTTCAACCGCGCTTGGAAGCGCCGTTCTTCGCCATGCCTTCGTGCAACTCCGTATTTGTCGGACACGTTCATCGGTGTGGAGCTCACTCTCGGTACCGCCACCCGGGTAAGTAAGGTACAATCCATAACTAATGGGGGCAGGTTTGGGGTGGGTGTTTGGCGAGATGGGGGCGGAAACAATGAGGGCGGGTCGGGGCGGGACTCGGACATTGCTTATAATAAAGCAACAACGCTCCTATCACGGACTTCTCGGTAAACACGATAGGTACAGGTTTGGGGCATTGCGTTGGCGACGTCCCGGACCAACGTGGGACCCATATAGGACCTATCTATACGAGTATGTGCATCCAAGAATGGGCGGACCTCGGCGCTTTTGGAACTTCTCCAGAAAAATCGTTTTCCCCATCTTGCTGTATGCACTCCCAATGCCGGCGATCAGGCACTTCAAGCATCCCATTATGGCAGTCGCAGCCATTCGTCGAGATGCGTCCACAAGGCCAACGTAATCCATGAGTACCGCGTACACCAGCATTTATATGATTCGCACCATGTATCCCGGTGACTTTGTCTGGTTGTTCGTCAGGAAGCTTGGTCGCATCGAAGCTCCGCACCATCGCGGCATATTCTGGACAGAGGAAGATGTACTCCAGCAGTGATTCCAAAGGCCAGTATCTGAAAATAGATCTTGCTCGACCGTTCGTTCTCACCCCGTCGTGTTCTTTTCCCAACCGATACCTCGAAGTCTTACACTTTGGACATTTGTCGAGCTCGCTGTGTTCACCTTTGTACATGATGCAGCCCTTGATGCACACGTGCGCACCTCATTGTACGCTCCGTAGAAGGGTTTAAACCGCTTCAATGTCTCAGGGTACGTGCGAGGAAGGACTTGCCGTTCTTCGTTGTTAAGGAGCCTTCCCCGGACGATGTCGAGAATAGATGCAAAGATGGACTGGGTCCCGTTGTGCTCGACCTGCATCTCCAAAAGGTCAAGTAACAGTCCGTTGATCTTGGTAATGTCCTGCAGGGTGCCAACACTCCATCAATCCACCCGCGCTTGGTACTAGAAGGGTGGATGTGTAAAGTCATGGGGCGATATGGGTCCCCTTTCGGTACCGCATGTGGGACCGGGCGATTCACATAGGTCCCCAATCGGTCCCATGTGAGTACCTCGCTCAACTTGCAAGCAGTACTCACTACTAGAAAAGTATGAGGCGACATGTACTGGTCCTAGACCGGTACCTAATCCCGGACCCTTCGGTCCCCACAAGGTTCCCAATGGGTGCCACATCCTGAACACCGCACTCGCCACATCGCCTTCGCCATCGGAATCATCCGCAGAGTCGTCGGTAAGGTCGTCGGCATCTTCATCCTCCTCGCCACCGCCTTCCCCGTCGCCGCTGTCGTCTCCGGATGACGATTCGCCATCATCATCACGTTGTTGTTTCCCAAACCCCAAGTCCTCGATGTGTTTCGCCAACGCTTCAAAGTTGGATATCACCTCGGCTTCCCGAGGGGTATGGTCACGATCCGCACCGCCCATCTCATCATCTTGCTCATCCAGCTCTTCTTCGGACTCCTCTTGCGGAATGTAAACACCAAATCGTTTGACGTGTCGGAGAATTTGACGGCGGCCAAGTTCACGTGTCGTAAGCCCTCGGTGGTGGCATTGATCACACGGACAAATGCCGTACTCTGAAACGTACCGTCCCGGGCGGCTCCCTTGTATGTCCTGTGGAGTCGCCATCTATCGTCACATAGACGAGTGATAAACCAATCAATCCAGCATGGTGCACGTAGAACACCTGCAAAAGGTCATGCATACACGAAGCACGCTCGGGTGAGTACGTGTTCAAATTGAGCAGTACAATACGAGGGCGGGGGCTCGGACCGATGGGGCACCACCTAGTCCATAACCGGTCCCACATCTTGGACCCGTCGGTACCATGCCTTGGACCCCACACGGACCCCACACGGACCCGTCCGGAATCCGCCGCAGCAATACGCCGCAACCCTAATAAACCCTATGGTCCCTTAGGTGGAACACAGCCCGCCCCCATGGGGTAAGAAAAAAAACGCTTGGTCTAGGCGTGGGTCCGGGTCCATGTGGTCCAAAAATGTCTGACCATGCATGGACCTCGCATGGACTTGCCAAATAACCCGTTGAACCACTGTGGGACCGACGGCATGGACCCGTAATGAAGCCTATGGGACCGACGCACAGGTGTTTTTGCCTTTTTTGCTTAAAAAAGTGCATTTTTGGGTTACGCGTTACACATGGACCTCACTTGGACCGACCAGTGTTAAAGGCTCGCTCTCACGCTGTCCCCATGAAAATCGGCGGGTCCCCGAGATTTACAAAAAAAAACGCTTGGTCTAGGCGTGGGTCCGGGTCCATGTGGTGCAAAAATGTCTGACCATGCATGGACCTCGCGTGGACTTGCCAAATAATACATCGGACCACTGTCGGACCGACGGCATGGACCCGTGATGAAGCCTATGGGACCGACGCACAGTTTCACATTTTGGGGGATTCTGGTCACATGGACCTCACGTGGACCTATCTAAAGAACGTCGGCGAGGCAAGCAGCGGTGTAAAAATTCCTAGTTGAGAGGTGGCGAAAATCGACCCAAAAATCGGGAAAAAAACAACAAAATTTGGGCACTAAAAGGGGCAGGTTGATTGCAATATATCCTGCCAAACAAAAAAGCAAAAATGGTTTTTTCCCGTGAGATATCGGCATTTTTGTGCGCACGCGCTTTTTTTAAACGAACCAAAGGGGAAAATATCGAAGAACAGGCACTCTGTGGGATTGCTTCCCAGCGGACAGTACAACGACGGACCAGATGAACCCCCCCAGTCTTAATCGGACGGTCTCGATGAATTACTGAAACTTAAAAAGGCATGAAGGCGTGGGTGGGCACCCACGACGCCCCTTGTGCACTAGCGGCGTCGTTGGCGGCAATCGCCTCATATCGCTAGAACGCAAGGGGAATCGTGGATGCCCATGCCTCCAAGGGGATTCGAACCCCTCACCCTCGCGTGTAACGCGTTCGGCTTACCAGCATTTGACCACTCGGTCATGCACCCACGATGATGGAAACTTGCCGCACGGCAAAACTTATATTCATAAAATTTAAATTCGAATTCGAATTTCGAAAAATCCCGAAATCCCGCGCGTTGACTCTATCTGATCGCGTGGACCCTCCTAGGACCACGATGGGACCAATGTTGTCCACCCTGGTACCATCCCTCGCCTGGCGGCGCCTGAGAAGCGCAGAAAGTCAAAGTTCTCCCACAGACCTTCGTTCCTCGCACTGCCCGCCGTCAGTCAAACGAACGAACCGTTCGTTCACCGCCCACCCGCCAGCACAGCGAGACATCGATCATGGTAAGACTCGTACGTAAGACCCGGGGCGGGGGTAAACCCGCGAAGAAAGTAACTCAGACCACACTCCCGCAGTCGGAGAACACCCAGCTAGCGGAGCTCATGCGGCAGTTCGCCGCACAGCAGACAGAAATGCAGGGCCTACGTCATCAGCTGGCGGCAGTAGGTGCTTCTGCCGCTGCTGCTGTGCCTACGCCTCACCCGGGGGTCAAGGTGGAAGCGGCTGCCCATGGCAGCACTCCTGGCGATGCGGCGGGGGTATTCCACACCACCAAGGAGGCCCCACAGCATCTGGTGAAGTCCTTGCAGCGCTCCACAAATTTGGTCTGCAGCAACAACCTCAAAAGTGGGGTCTGGACCAGTGGCTGCACCATATCAACTGTGGACGGAGACAGCCTGGACGACGCCGTGGAGAAGATTAAAACGGCTACTCCTGGCTTCTCCTACGAGTGCGTCCGCGAATACATCAAAAACCGCCTCACCTACATGAAATGTCAGGTGACCACCCTGGGGCGGTGGAAATTAAAAACCACCAAAGAATGCCCCATGGGGTTTTTTCAGCGCTTTGACGGCCCGGCCCGCGGAGTCCGTGTCGCTTCGGACGGCACGGGCGAGCTGCCCAGCAAGCAGATCACCGAGACGGTGCTCAAGTTCTTTGACGCTGGGCAGCCCACCGAGGGCCCCCTCTTCGATGCCTTTTGGGCACTCGATGGTGTACAGTACGTGAAGCCCGCCGACGTGCTGGTAGTGAAGCCCGCCGACGTACTGGGGAAGGATCGAGGCGAGAATGTTCCTGCCCCAAACGGTGCCGACAAGCAGGGCAAAGGCAAAGAGCGGGATGACAAAAAGAGCGGGATCGTATGGCCACTGGTGAGGAAACTTACCTGTTATGTTTTTACCCCCTGGACCCCTTTGTTTTAAGAGGGGCGGTACAGGGACCACGGGTAGCCCTCGTACCGAACCCATACTGGACCGACCCACTGTGTGGTAGGGCTGCTGCAGCTGAACTGCAGTGTGTGCGTGTGGGTATGTCCCTGACTGCTCGTGGTTTGGTGCTGGGTCGCAGGCGGATGATTCAAAAGTGGTAGCCGGGTCATTTGTGTCAGTCCACCGCTGCCGCTCAAAAAACGTTTCCCCGTACCCCGAGGACTTCGCAATGGACCTCCTCGACTACGACAAGGAGCGGTTCGAGCTATGCTACGGGGTCGTGGAGGGCGTCCCTGGAGGTACCAGTGTCAATATTCCCAAGGGGGGAATTTTTCCCAGGGACGTCGTGGAGGTCCTCCTCAAGTTTGGAATCAAACCTCGCCCCACGACTCGGCCGTCAGTTGGAGCCGCTCCTTCCCCCCTGCTCCTCCAACTGACGGCGAAGCTCCTCGCACACCTTCGCCTCCTTTTGCCGCTCGGCCTCCGCCAACTCCGCCCGGAGCTCCTTCTCCTTCAAGAGCACGGCCTGCTTCACCTGCTCCTCCGTGGCCCCCCGAGCTGGAGTGGCTCCCCCGAGCGCCCTCTCCAAACTCCGCGCCTTCTCCTCCGCATGCTTCACCTTCTGCTCGGTCAGGCGGAGCTTCTCGGCGTACTTCTTCTCCGCATGCTCCTCCACTTTCGCCCGCTTCGCCTTTTCCTCCTCCGCTGCGACCGTCTCCTCCCGCTGCCGCTTGTGGCCGCTCACGCTCTTCGCCCTCGTCTTCTGCGCGCTCTTGGCCTTCTGCTCCTCAGTCTTCGGGAAGTCGCATGCGTCTTCCTGCTTGCCCGACCACTTGAAGGTGATCACCTCCCTGGCCATACCCTTTTGCAGGGTCTTGGTGGCCAGCGCCCCACCTTTTCCCCCACCGCCAGTCCCCTCGCGGCTGACCTGCGCCACGGTCATCTTGGCCGCATCCCGCGTCCGCTGAATGATGACGCCCATTGCCTGAGAAAAGGCGTATACTGGAACGCCATCAAGCTGCGCTTTTCCTTCTCCAGGTCAGCCTGCGTCAAGGCAATCTGATGTCCCTGCTGGGAGCTTCTGCTGCTGCTGCTGCTGCTGCTGCTGCTGCGGGGGTGAAGGGCCATGAACTTCTCGTCCCTCACCAGCAGTGCCTCCGCGCGGCTTCCCAGTGGCAACTGCAACACCTGGAAGTCCCACCCCTCGAACCCCGAGCTTTTTTGCAGGAACACCAGGCCCTGCGCCTGGGCGCCGTTGGTGCGCAGCACATACCCCGGGCGCAGCACCCCACCGTGCGCCATGGGCAGGTTTTCGTAGTCCTCTTTCAGGAGCACGGGCATTCCCGTGCAGACCAGGCCCGATGTCTTGTCGGGGTACAGCACGTCCGCCCCCCCGAAGACCTGCAGCTTGATGCCCGTGTCCATAAGGCCGCTCTTCGGCCCGTAAAACCGGGTGACGAAATTCCCCTTCATGGGAATGCCCGCTTTCGTCACCGGCTGCAGCTCCGCCCTGGGCACCGTCTTGAGGGCGCCCGTCTCCATCACGCCGACCTCCACCTTCTCCTCCGTGACAGAAGACTGGAGGATGACGACTTCGGAGCCCACCATTGCGCAGCCCCCGTCGAAGATGACGTTGTAGTTGACGCCCAAGAGGTTGGCAACGTCCTCGACTTCCAAGCGCCTGCTTCGCCGGCGAGCTGCGTACTCGCCACCGTAAACTCCGTCAGGTTGTACACGGGCACATCCGATGACCTATCCACGTACGAATGTGCCCCCCGACGGACGTTCGGCCCCAGCTGTGGCATGTGGCACGTGTGGGTGGTACGTTTATGCATAATTTGACGATTTTTCGAAAAATGACATTTAGAAGTGTTAGAAGGTTGGAGAAGTTTGGAGAAGGTTTGGACAAACTCAAAAATGTAAAATTTTGACATTTCGGGTTTTGGAGTAGCCGTGCGGGGCGATTTCGTTTACTGCAAATACCAGGGAATCAAGTTGTGCACATGGAATGCTCGCGCGACACATTAATAAGTTTATAAAAGGCCATTACAAGGTTTGGGAAGGTGCAACATGATAATAGAAGGCAGTAAAAGGTTGCATATCAAATATTTTAGGGTTTTAGGGTTGCTGGCGGGGTGGTGTGGGTGAAATATTAGCTGTGAGAGGGGGTTCGGCGTATGCGGGGTTCGCTATAAAGTGCACAATTTCGGGAAATGGTGATATTACACGGTTTCATACTTTTGGAGAAGTTTGGAGAAGGTTTAACAGACTATTGGGGATAGGTGAACCAGTATGCATGTTTTTAGACGGTGTTTTTCTGTTACTATTCTCGGTTTATAGACGACGGGTGACCTGCCACGTCATCATAACGCGCAGTATAATGCAGACACGTGGCAGCCACGTAGGTTGCGGTATGCGTTTATGCGGTACGGTATGCCTTCATTATGCGGTTTGCCATTGTGGTTCGAGTGATCATCGAGCAATCAACGGAGAGAGATATCTTTTTGGGATTGGGTGTGTTCATAAACACAAGCCCCGCGTCAAAAAACGCGGCTATACAACTATCATCACACGGGTATTGTTGCATGAACGGTGTATATTCGTTTAATTACAAGTAGAATGTTTGCTAGTGTTAGTAGTGTTACAATATATATATGTCGCAAAAGCCATAAGTCAGCTGGTCGTACAACATATCATAGCGTTACTATTACATTGCAAAGTACGTAAGTTGCTACCAGGCAAGCGATCTCGAATTAGTTAATTCCACGCCTTTCAGACGCCGGAAAGTAATGGTCTACTAATCTATCAGCTCCCAGTATACTCCGTCTTCGTCGTCCATTGCTTCCTCGCACATGAATATTTCGTAAGAACAACGCATACACGCGAAATGTTCGGTATGCTCATTTATCGCAACAAGATGCGAACCAGCATTAAACCATATGCGAACGTTTGCAGGAAGGTCACAATAATCGCATTTCATGACGAGTTTGCCTGAGCGTGGTCAGTTGTTAGTTGCTAGTGTCAAGCTGGGGTGGCACGATGGTGAGCGTAAGCAGCAAATGAAGGCTAAGTAAGAGGTATTGAGCTTTTATACCTGCTCAACTAAGGCAATCGCAACTGATACAGTACTCGTCGAAAGGTGTCGTTTCGTCATTCTGGTACCAACAGACCAATAGGCGTACAACGTCGACTGGAATAACCATTAATCGCGGAGTCATCCACGCTTCACCCCATGCATATTCAGCGCGATCGGGATAGCGTTCCGGCTCTACCAATTCAAAAAACAGATAAAACCGAGTTCGTCGGGTAAAGCGCCACATAGCCATTATCAGATCATGCCTGTGAGGCATCGGCGGGCGGCGGACAGGGCGGTTTGCCATCGTTGTCAAAGTCCACTGGTGCAAATTGCATTCGGGGCATGGCATGTGCACCATCACATGGCGATGAATGGCATCTACATCGATACTGGCACGATTCCGATGCACACCAAACCTTAACACTGGAGGCATCACGAGTTTGCAGAGGCGCGTCGCTCACTCTCTGGTAGGAGGTGGCAGGGGTGGCACGAAGGTGAGCGTAAGCAGCAAATGAAGGCTAAGTAAGAGGTATTGAGCTTTTATACCTTAGTCGGAGTCGGAGTCGGACAGCAACTGTGGGACTTCGGTATCCTGCCAGAACTCGCAATCCGCGCCAATCTTGGGCCAACATTTGTCCGCGCCAATCTTATCTTGGCCAATCTTATCTTGGCCAATCTTGTGATTGTTGGTTTCATCCTATTGGTTTGCGGCATTTACCTTGAGAGGCCCAAGCCCTCCTTGGCAATATTTAAATCGCTTGAGGCCTTTAGGAGGATCATTTTCCATTTCTTCCTGGAAGACACACCGCTTCATCTTTGCATTATCAAGAATGGCGGATACTCATTACGTCCTGTTTGGGATTGTTCTTCCTTACATTCGGAAAATGCGTCAATTGCGTGAGGAATACTTTGTGCAGGCATGGGTCGAAGAACGTTTTTTGTGGGCGTTGGAAGAACAAGTTTTGACGTTTTCGGGCATGTTTGGTGATGTTTGGATGCCTGTAACTTTGGCTCACTATTTCTATGAATTACGTGATGTGCTCGAAGTCGATTGGGGGGATGTTCGTGATTGGGGAAATTTCTTGCAGATATTCCCTACCTCCAACTTTGAAGCCCCATATTACGACGATGAAGGGTTCCATTGGCAAGGACCTGGCATGTCAAACAACTTCAGATTCCGGCTAGACTACATCGATTTCGACGACTTCAAAAAACGATGGCTTCGTGAATATCATTGGGCCTGGTACAACGGCTTTTACAACGAGCATGCAGATCCTCAATGGATCTACCCGTCGCGGTACGAGTTGTCTATGAGGCCTGCCTGCAGTCGATGCCGACGCGTTGATATGGATCTTACCCGTATTGGCGACGGGTACATCTGCACTGACCTTGTCGACTGTCGGCGGATGACTCGTCTTGATTTGAATTGATGGTCGAATCTCAATCGGTGGCTTTAGCCACCACCCATCTATTCTAGAAAACAATTCTTCTCGATGCGGGCAACAAAATATCATAAGTCACGTGTATGGTACAAGCAATGGTATAAGAACCCCGATCTTCACATTTTTTATAATCATTGTATGTTACATTATTACATTATTACATTATTACATTATTACATTATTACATTATTCAAGAACTGTGCTTTGAGAACCGCAATCATGGCAACAAGCCCAGGTGTATAAGCGAGCATAAAATATATTGTCATCTCCATCATAGGTAACTTGATTGCGAAATCAGCCGTTGCACCAGGCCATGATCGCTTGCAACGACACGGAAACTTAGGTCCCATATTATATAGATTTCGCACTTGTCGGGCACATCCGTGTAGACGGTCGGCGATTGTAATTCTTCACGTCTAGTCGAAGGTGTTGTCAGTAAGACCTCGATTGTGCTTCGTAATGCTAGCTACACTTCTATAGGTGACCTCTGTGCCGCATCTGAAAAGGAGAAAGTGGCCGGGGGCTGTCATCAGACGGGTGGCTCTCAGAATGGTAGGAGGTGGCCGGGGTGGCACGATGGTGAGCGAAAGCAAGAAATGAAGGCTGTGTAAGAGGTATTGAGCTTTATGTATACCTTAGTCGGAGGCGGAGGACAGCAACTCTGGGATTTCGGTATCATCGGTATCCTGCCAGAACTCGCAACTCGCGCGGTCGACACATATGTATCGATGTGGGTAAGTCACTCGCATAACAAGTGAATCTGACCTTCCGCAATCAGCGCAACAGGGCCGGTCGTATTCACGATCATAGACGAATTCGTTACCATCAGCGGCATAGTCAAGGAGGTTGCGAAACCAACCGTTGCACCAGGCCCAATGGTGATCATATAACCACCGTCGGTGGAGTTCGTTAAAACTGCGATACAAATTCATACCTGAAATCCAGCTAGTCCGATTAAAGTAGGACGCCTCATTGACTCTCAAGCCGCCGACGTCGTCGTTCACAATTCTCCGAGGATGAAAAAAAAACCGCGCAAGTGGCACAGGAAACACAATGATTTCTGAGGTAAATGTGCCAGGGATATCGGGGCATGTAATGCGTACTCGTGTTTCAAGGGCCCACAGAAATCGTTCTTCTACCCATGCGTGCAAAAAGCATTCCTCGCGGGAACGGCGTCTTTCCCGGTTGGCGGGAAGCACAAAACGGAAAAGGACAATGTAGTAGTCTGGCATCTGGGTGTGTCGCTCACTGGTAGGAGGTGGGGTCTATCGTGAGCGAAAGCGAGAAATGAATGCTGATGAAGATATAGGCACGCTTTATAATGCGTGACATTTTACAAACCAACGTAAGACATGTTACATAAAAAGTACAAATCTCACCCTACTATTGTCAAAAGGTCATCTCACAATGACACAACCTCGTTGCATATCGAAGTCCATGTGTTATTCTTATTGTTATTATTCTACGTGTGCCTCTTCAAAGTAGCCAATGCACCGCGATGTGTGTGCGAGGAGCTTGGTGTCATCATCTGCGGGCACACAGAATTCACAGGTGGATAAGAATTTGTGGCCAGCATGATAGCAAGGCAATCCTGCTCAAGAAAGACATATACCTGGCCATCATTCGAGATCGAGATAATCGAGCATATGCTTAGGATATGGCGGCCAAAGCGTGCTTAACATATGGCGGCCAAAGCGTGTCAGACGAAACCAAGGACGGATTGGTTCTAACTCCAAGGCTCGACGCCACACGGGGTCGTGCCTCTCATCAAAATGTTTATGCCACATAGGCCTGTTATACTTCCGCATACACTCTGGGCATTCGCCGTTTTTGATTCTAGCAATTGCATCGCTATGTGCTTGCCTTCTCCTATCGTGCCTCGCACGGATGAAAGGCAGAACAATATCAAACAATACACGTTTCGGATCAACCGTCAGTTTCATTCGCTGTGCGTCCATGTTCTTGAAATGTTGGTAGGAGGTGGGTGGATGGTGAGCGTAAGCAAAAAATGAATAGGGATGCATAACACGCCGAAACACATACCTGGCCATCCATCTTTACTGGCTTCTATGGTGTCATCATCTGCGGGCACACAGAATTCACAGTGGATAAGAATTTGTGGCTAGGATGATAGCAAGGCAATCCTGCTCAAGAAAGAAAGAAACAAAGAAACAAAGAAACATATACCTGGTCATCAATCGAGATTGTCGGGGTGAAAATTCGGGTGACTCTGCAGTTATAACAGATGGCGGCCAAGGCGTGTCAGACGAAAACGGGGACGGATTGGTTCTAACTCCAAGGCTCGACGCCACACGGGGTCGTGCCTCTCATGAAAATGTTTATGCCATAAATCGTTCCATCGATTCTTGTCCTCCCAAAGGTCAAAATACTTCCTCATACACTCTGGGCATTCGCCGTTTCTCATTCTAGCAACTGAATCCCTTTGCGCTTGCCTTCTCCTATCGTACCTCGCACGGATGAAGGGCAGAACAATAAAAACAAAACATGTTTCGGATCGACCGTCAGGTTGATTCGCTGAGCGTCCATGTTCTTGGAATGTTGGTAGGAGGTGGGTGGATGGTGAGCGTAAGCAAAAAATGAACAGGGATGCCGTGAAAGCAAGTTTTATATGACCATGCAGACATGTGGTGTTTGTTCCATCCATGTGATACGCGTTCCCAAGGATTCCTTGGGCGTCCGAACAATCTGAGTGCAAGGAAATGAACTAGGTAAAATGAGTGCAAGGAAATCAAACGTGGTAATACCACGATAGTTCAACATTAGATATTCACAATATATACTATTGTTTTACAACTTCTATATACAAGTTCATCGGACTGATCGAGTTATTCACACATCTCGTCGTCATCATCGGACAAGGACGACAAAGAGGCTTCCTCGTCCGAACTCTCACCCTCTTCAGCCTCCGCGTTCTCTTTATCCTCTTTATCCTCTTTATCCTCTAATGGCATGATTGCGTCGCGCAGTAAGAGTTTGGGTGTTCTATGCTCGGGCGGCTCAAAGCTCTTTGACATGTCGCTGGCGATGACTCGTTTGACCAACAAGTCATATTGCTCACCCGGGATCCATCGCTGTGTGCTTGCATTGATCTTTCGGCGCTCCTCTTCCGTGTCCCAGTCCCATGCTGCTAATACTTCGCTTGGTGTATACGGCGCCACCTGCTTGGTACGTTGATGCAGCCGGAAACTTTCAGGTTTCGATGCCTTCTCCTTCGAAAGCCGGGAGTCTGCATTCTGGACCTCCTTTTGGGAGGCGCTCGTGAGCTTAAATGTACCACAAGTCAACCACCGCAAACATTTTTCTCCTGCACCAGAAAGAAGATAAAAGAGATATTAGATTGACATAAAACGTTGTGATGTTAAAAGCAGGTTGCGCGCGCAATCACATCAACAAACATTTCTCACCTTTCTCATTTAGCAGCTGCTCTTGTACCTCACAAAGGTACAGAATTGATATCTCGACCATCCTCGGCTCCTTTCCAGAGCGATACGAAACGGGTATTCCGTCCGGGCAGTCTTCTCGGATTCGGGAGCAATCAACACAGCCATGCTACCTTTCTTCATCTTGCTGTAGCTCACATCGTAGTCCGGGTCGTCAGTTTCTCCCAGAATGTATTGCGCAAGATGATCTCGAGCTCGTCTTCTAATGGTATTTTTTTGTGCCCCGATGTAGATAGGACGAGGTACTGGGCGCACGTGAACCGCTACGGAGTCCCGAAGGCCCTGCACGTAATCAGCCAGTTGTGCATCCGTGTATCCACGTTCATTATCATTCGTATCAGCCATTGGCTCATCGACAATCAGTACTTCCGCATCTCGCCCGTTCGCGCTCAAAGCACCCGAAGGAACAGGCATCATGGGTCCAGTAACCTCAAAGGGAGCCTCGTGCAGCACCCACGTTGTCTTCTCTTTCAGTTCGAACGTTCCTGCCGCAATGTCACGTTGCATTTGAACATACCCTTCAAGAAAAGTATTTGCGCGCTTGGCTAGAAATTGAAGCCGCTCCGCCTCCTCGGTGGTTGCGACATCTGCAAAACATAACCCGAGAAACTAAGAAGGCCACTTACATTTGAAATATGACAAATCAAATCGTAATCGCTAGCAGTGCAGTGCTTACCTCGAATGCATAAGCAAAGATTCCTCTTGCATTGAACGACAAGATCCTCGATCTCTTTCAATGGATTGCTCGTAGACTTCCTGGAAGTCGCAAGCTGCTTCGCTTGTTTCCGTGCGCTCAATTCGTTAATGGATTTAGGCTCGACAAAGCATGGTGAGCCCTCGGGCAGGCTGCTCTTAAATACCTTCACCCCACCTTCCTTTGGAAGCCAGACTGGATCGAATGAATAACGTTTCGCCTGCACTAACACGTCGCCTGTGGGGCCAGAAAAAATCTTGAAAGCATGTTGGAAGCTGACATCGCGCACTTCGTTATAGCATCCATGCATCCAGTCCTTGACATCGTGCACCTCATCGATCAGTTGACATTCCGGAACTACTCCATCCTTAAAGCTGTTCCTAGCCACCTCCATCAAATGCTCGATGTCCCAAACGTTCAGCCTCCTCAAAGCCACAGAAAACCTTGAAAACATCTGATCGATATTTTCGTGTGTATGTCCCACGATCAGATAGTTGATTTTCACCTTGCGGAATACCCCACGTTTGACCAGCATGGCACAATAAGCAATCAAGAAGTGGCTCTTATTGCTGCTTACATTGTCCAATTGTAGATACAATACTTCCGGTAACGGATGCCCACCCGATCGTCGATGCTCATGAACTCGTGCTACTGCCCGCCGTATGACGTTCGCAAGATAGTTCGAGTTGTCAGAGTAGTTATGACTGAAATTGAATTCCATAAAACGACCGATGCCTTCGATGAGTATCCCCATGCAGTGGGTATCTATCAATGCCTTATTGTCTTTGACCCAAGAGGGCATTCGACGAAAGTGAGGCAATTGTGTGGTACGTTGTGTCATGCCATCGATGATCATGGTAGTATATTCCCACCACTTCGCGTTGCCTTTTGCTGCGCTGGATTTCTGAATGTGTTTGTAGTACTTCTCCCGTTCAGCCCTTGCATCCAGTCGATGAGCTTGCAAAAGATTTTCGATTCGTACTGCAACGCAAACACATTCAGGTAAGTGGTCACGTGTATGAACAAGCAGTGTTTTCTTTCTGAACATACCTCTCATGAACAAGATTGGGTTTTCTTTCTAACATACCTCTCATTTCGGCCGGGGCGACTTGCTTGTGAAGCTTTGCGGTCGAGCAGATCTTGCACTCCGAGAACTTGCAAATCTTCGGACACTTAAGCCACTTGAAGTGTTTTCTCCAGATCGTATACCAATATGGCTCACTGACCTTGAATCTCTCAGAACCAAAGGCTGGAAGCTCTTCGATAAACTTTTCGTAGACGTCAAGCTTTGTCATTCCTTGAGGCAGATGTGTTTCTTTCTTGTCCGGTTGATGCTGACCTTGCTCTTTGGCAATCTTCTGCAGAAAGGTTTTCGCTGCTGAAACCTTTAGAGAGTTTTTTGGAATATATGACAAGCCCTGTACTTGCACTTGTTTGCTGTTTCCGTGCAGCCTGAAAAGGGAAAAATGTATATTATTATCATGAATCTGATGCAAAGAATGGGAGCCTACAGGAAAACTGTAAATTGGTTTACCTGTTATGTTTTCTTCCGGCAAATAAATCCTTTATTAGCTTCGTCAACCGTCCATGAGATATCGGCAAACATTTCTCATAAAACTTGCGACACACACGCTGAGAGCCAATGGCAAATTTGAGAACTGGTGCATCTTGATCTGAAAAGTCGGACGACTTTTTAAGGGTAGATATGATCCATTGTCTCTGCATTCCTTGAAGAATTTTCTCTTTAGGAGATGCCACGTTCAAGGTCCAGAATTCAGAGCGAAGATCCTTAACGTCTTGTTTAGAAATATTCGACGAACATAACCTCTTACAGCGACATGAGAAATTGAACACGTCATTCAACGAAGAGGGTAACAGTAAGTCCTGCAACCGAAATGCATGCAAATTAGTTTTTTTCTAAAGTCGCCAAGCTGAAGGGCGACTC
>LGRX02020436.1:0-14467 GCA_001247695.2 Cymbomonas tetramitiformis
TGAGAGTTGCCTATCTGGTGGAATATTCTGGGTCAGGCTGCAGAGATGCTGGTGCTGGTGCTATGTGCCGTATTAGTCTGTGGCAATGCTTCTGCTAGGTGTGAGATTGATCTGCGGAGATTCGTATTCGTATCTGTATTCGTCAGCTGCGCACTCGTTTGCATGCTCATTGGATGGGCTTGTCGCAGGCGAGGACCCCGAAGACGCCAGACCTAACTTCACTCGAGGCAGCACCCCCTCAGCTAAGGCTGCCATACGGTTCCCCCGTGCGTGTCCCTAAGAGCGGCGTGTTGACCTCTTCGACCATCTCGGAGTCCGCGACACCTAGCACCATGAGCAAGTAAGGGAGCATACCCTTGCGCTAAACTTTGGCCATTTTGATTATTTAGAAATGCACTTCTGTACGGACGAGATGGATATTGATGCGGGTGAACGAGTACAAGTGCCCGCCGTTCGAATGTCTGTAGAATGCTCTCTGCATTTGTTTCTGCAGGGCCCGTTCATGAAGGAAGGATATTTCTACACTTTGTGAGCGCATGCACCATTTTATTCCGCTTCCGCCAGCATTGATAGAGTACACCGCAATCGGCTTTACAGATCACACTCATCTCACTTTACTGCATCGCCTGTACCGCGTGTTTGTTGATGCATGCACGTGATCTGGAGATGAAAAGGACGGTCGTTTTATATTTATTTAGTTCTGCCGCGACAGGCTGTCGAGTGGAGGCAGTGGACCATCACTTTTCAACTTGACAACAAGCCCGAGGCAAACAGCACAGAATCCGCTGGAACACGATCGTGAATTTGTCCCATGGATGAATCCAACGGCGGCGGCGACATCGTAGGCAGCAGTAGTTGGCTGCCTGACCAAATCATAGCCATACCTGATGATTGAACTGCGATGTCCAAAAGTAATCCTGAGCAGTGAAACGCCCCATTATAGTGGTGCGCCACCTCTCACAAATAATTTTAAGCAGTGAATTGCGCTAATGTAAAGTGTGTGAAGTGTGTGCTGAATCCTTTGATCCCCGGCGTGGGTACATAGTGCAGCCGGTCTTCTGCGGCTACGGTGTGCCAAAGGAGTCGGTTGAACTGCGATGTCCAAAAGTAATCCTGAGCAGTGAAACGCCCCATTATAGTGGTGCACCACCTCTCACAAATAATCTTAAGCAGTGAATTGCGCTGATGTAAAGTGTGTGCAGACGGACTGGTTGTGACGGGTGGGTGTTTATCCTTGTGTGATACGTTCCATCCATCGAACGTTAGCCACAGGGGGGGCACGCTAGCGGGGCTCACTTACTCTGACACCCCGGGACCAACATACGTGTTTGGCAATTATTGGTGCATGTCCTATCATCCATGCTCCTTCGCTTTCGATTTCGCTATCGTGAACAGGTTGCATGAGATTGACGACGCTAAATATAAAAGGGCAAATAAATGAACAAAACAACTGCTCGGCAGATGATACAATAAGCAGCTGGTCGCATTGCGGCCTGGTGGAGAGTAGCTTAGGGGTGAGGACGGTGTTATGGTGCTTTTAGGCATCGCAATCATGCTGACCAGGTTAGCTCAGGTTGGTGCGACAGTAGGCATAACTTCGCTTTGCTTTCGTGAGCTCTCTGCGGTTCGCTATATAATACGCATGAAAACCCGTATATTAGATTATCAGCAATTTACACAACAGGATGCTGGTTTACAAATCACATGTGTCGATATGTCAATGATGATCATCAGATGGGGAATTCGGGAATTGGAAGCTTTGCAGTGGGAATTCGACCCATCGGTACATGGCTTGCGGTTGCAACGCAGTTGAAATCGTTATTACATCATCACACCATGGCAACTCTGTGAAGATATCTAGAGATCCACCTTCTGCACTCAAAAATTTATGCAGGATCAGATTTGTGCACAGTTCTCATACATTGTATGATAAGATGAGGAAATCACTATTTAAAGGGGTTCCATACTGTTTGAGGAACCGAAATAAAATAGAGATTAATTTGTGTTCTCTTCGTGACGTATTGCATACACTTTCTCTTTTGAAAAAGTTTTTCTGTCGAATCGCCTGTAAGGGTATGCCATACCATCGTGCATAAGCTACAGCAATACAATGTAATAACTCTGGTTCCTCAAGCTACCTGGTCGCAGCAGTAGCCGGACAAACTCTCTACGTGTATCCTGATGAAATCCATCCCTTCCTCATCCAGCAGTGGATTTCAACCTCAGAAAGAGTCTAAGGTGGGGGCTTAATACTGCAGCAGAACGCTTTTATTGTCCTCCTTCAGATATCCCACCACAGGGTGCTTGCTCAGGAGTATAACACGAGGAAAGGCCAAGGGTTGCCCAAAGCTGACTAGCAAGACCATATATACAGTTGCCTAGCTACAGCATAAGTATTGCAGGACTTGCACAGATGGTCACACAAGATAAGTATTGCAGGACTTTCACAGATGGTCACACAAGATAAGTATTGCAGGACTTGCACAGATGTTCACACAAGATAAGTATTGCAGGACTTGCACAGATGGTCACACAAAGCATCGTCGTTTCAGCGTGCCCCAACAGCCTCTGTTCTACGAGGTGGCCAAACTCCCTCCCACTATTTAATAGCTGGTTCTCCACGCAAGAATGATCTTCTGCGCAAAGCTCGCCAATGCCACACTGCGGTATTGTTTCCACATCGCCTCCCATCGCGGGTCCACCTCATTCGAGGTGCGATCTGGGCGTGTCCATGTCTCCGAACTCTCATCTTCCTCGACAGAACCGTCACTCGCTGTACCGTCAGCAGTTGCGTCCCCCGAAGAAGCGCTCTGAGGATCCTGGTCCTGTGACTCGGTTGCGGCCGGGTCCGAGATGCCTGGCGTCGCTGCGGCAGCCTGCACAACCTCGTCCTCCTGTGAAGCGTGATCCGGGGGAGAGCTCTCTATCCCTGGAACCGTTTTCCGGTCGTCTTCATCCTCATCATACTCCTCATCCTCATCGTCTTCCGCCGGGCGCTTTTGTCCATAGTAGTCGTGCTCCTTGCCCTGAACACAGTGCGGTGGAAGTCAGAGAGCTGCCTACAATAAAGCATGAAAGAAAAATGAAAGGATGTGGGGTAGTGTTGGACACTCGGGCGCTATGAGAACATATTCACGCCTTGACCTTTCAAGTATACCTACGGTAAACCCGCAGAGGTATCTGGCAGATATCACACACCAGAGCTTGACTCAATGTTTTTTATCAGTTTGTACCCTTCAAGCAAAATTCGTGCCAGTTAGGTGATAGCTCCCGTGTGTGGAAACCCTGCCAAGTCATGGCAGGGCTAGCGAGTGGCATCGGCAAATATAGGGCATATCTACGAGTTAACCAGCGATGGAGAGTGGTGCTTGTGTAAACCCAAGTCGTCGCCCAGATATCAGAGAAATCTGAAGGGATGCCGTAAAAAAGAAAAAAAAAAATATCACCCTAACCCTATTTGGAAGTGTAGTAAGCCTTGCAAATTTTGGATGAAAGTCACGGTGACAAAAACCTTGTGCAATGAGGATGGGGAACAAGCACACCTGAACCACGACGTCCAGGAGAAACGGGATCCCGTCATCCTCCGTGGCGAGGGCTTCGTCGGCGAAGATCTCAGGGGCAAACATCTTCAACGTGACCTGTTCCATTTGTTGCATCTTTTTGGGATCCCTAGAGTGCTCTATCGCGGCGTTAAGTAACTGATCTGTGGATAACAGCGCGCGCGCCTTCGCAACCAGATCCATACGCGTCTCTTTGTCCATGTTCTTCCAGACCTGTCGAAAGCTGCGGTAGTGCTTGCCCCCGACGAATCCAGAAACTTCATCTACAAGTCCCTTGTGATGTTCAACAAGTACGTTTTGCGCACGTTCGTATGCGTCGAGCGCCGTGCCCCCCTGAACTCTTTTGCGGAGCCCAGGAATGGGTTCGTCGGTGCGTGAGTATTCGAGATAGAGGCCAATCCCGACTACCACGACAACAGCGATCAGAGCTTTCCACCAACAATCTGAGTCATGCCTCCCTGTAGAACGCCCTTTGAGAGGCGGTTTCTTGAGTGGTGTGGATGAAGCTGGCAGGTTGTCAGGCCCGCTACTTTTCCGTTGACTAGCCGGCATCAGAACGGATTGCTACTGCCACTATGTTTTCCTGAAATTTCTAGCTGACGTATTCGTGATGCTCTGGATACAGAGAGAAAACTCGGCTTCGCTTGCGGATGAACAGATTCCAAGTCTGTGGGAAACCCAAAAGACTGGTTATGTATGGTTTGTAAAAGTTATTGACAATTCATGATTTCGGAAAGGGCTATTAACCTGTACCTCTGCTCCTTATGATTTGGAACCTGGCCAAATTACCTTAGGCCTGTGCTACACCGAAACTTGGGAAAGCAAATGTGTTGATCGCAGCGATTTCATTGGCTCCTGTCGCGACTGTCATCCGGCGATGTCATGCGAGGTCATGCGAAGTCATTATTTGTGAAATGCCAAAAAGCAAATAATCGTCCAACATTTGCACCAAATGTCACCCAAATGTCGCCTGGGACAAATTCTGGATCATCAGATCAAAAGAACGGGAACGGTTCAGAGAGACCACCGGCTAGCTGGGGTGCGAAGATCGTGTATCGCTAGACTGAAATATGCTGCATTTTCCAATCACAGACACTGTTCAAGATGGGGTCGTCTAGTTTTCGACGTGGAGTGTTCCACATGCTTCCGCTCGCTCGGAAAATCAGAATTCTGCACATATCCTGCACATATCGCGCGTTTGCCCGAAATATTCCTTTTTAAGTCGTTTCGCACGTTCGATAAGGCGAATGTCGATTTTAATCTGATCGCGCGGACTGTGATTTATAGATTTAATAACTCGTCTGAAAATGATCGCCGGGTCATATGGAGACTGTATGACCCGGCGAAACGAATCTTATTTGCTTCTCGACAGTGTACCAAAATCCGGTGTAGCACAGGCCTTACCTTACTTAATCAGCAGCAGCAAAGCGCGAATCCCAACGGGCGACACAGACGAACTTCCGATCTCACGATCGCCAGACGCTAACGATGACAGTGCCACTGCGGTCGCGTAAATTTACCGCGACGCCACCCACGCGTTATCGCATGGCATGTTGGGATGCAAAAAGAAAAGCACTGTCGCACACATGATCTTACGGTCAGATGGCCTAGTGGAGATCTCTTTTTTGAGATCGACCGTGCCTGTTATAAACACAAACAGGGGATTTCGCATCGCTGAATAATCTAATGATGCGCCACGTTAGTGAGATAAACTGATATGTCATGTCATGTCAACTGAGAACTGACATGACGTATGACATGATATGATATGACATGATATGACATGATATGACATGACATGACATGACATGACATGACATGACATGACATGACATGACATGACATGGCATGGCATGGCATGGCATGGCATGACATGACATGACATGATATGATATGACATGATATGACATGACATGACATGACATGACATGACATGACATGACATGACATGACATGACATGACATATGACAGGAGACATAGACATAGACATCTCCAGAGTATGACAGAACCGGAAAACATACGGCATGGTCTCCGCAGAGTCAGCATAGGGCAGACCACAGACGTGGCTAATCGGACCAATGATATTATCTCATTCTTGAGCAGTCCGCAGACGTGGCTGGGCAGATAGTACACGTGGTGTGATCTAACTGCAAAAGTGCAGGCAAGATTGTGCCGATTCTGCGGCCACCGCGACAATTGTCAATATTATATTGGGGAAAAATCTTTAGATTGTCCCTCTCTTTGAAAAATCCGGTTTTTTATGTCACGCTTTTGTGTATTGGGGAAAAATCTTTAGATTGTCCCCCTCTTTGAAAAAGTCCGTTTTATGACGTCACAAATTTGTGTATAATTTTTTAGAGGTTTGATTTCGCAGAAACCAGCTATTACAGAACGAACATTGCTTTGCGTCACGTATAGTGTATAGTATTTTACAGCCTAGCTTTAAGACGCTTTTTGCGTCACGTATAGTGTATAGTATTTTACAGCCTAGCTTTAAGACGCTTTTTGCGTGACGTATAGTGTAGTCGCAGCCTATAGCGTCGTTAAATAAAAACTGACGTGACGCTTTTGTGTATTGGGGAAAAATCTTTAGATTGTCCCCCTCTTTCTAAGAAATGTGGTCACGCAAAATTCATGCAAGGCCTTAACACTGCTCATGCAAAAATCCTTAACAGTGCGAACTGTCACAAACTGAAATTCATGCAAAATTCTTAACAGTGGGAATTGAGATTCATGCAAAATCCTTAACAGTGCGAACTGTCACAAACTAAAATTCATGCAAAATCCTTAACAGTGGGAATTGAGATTCATGCAAAATCCTTAACAGTGCGAACATGTGCGAACAGAAATTCATGTGAAATCCTCAACATTCCATTGGCTGAGCGTGGAAAGATATATATATATATATATAATTTGAAGACATACATATATAAATTTGAAGTCAAGTTACAGTGTCAAATTTATATATTCACAGCGTAACTGTTATGTTACAACGTGAATATATTGGGGGGAAATGTCAAATCTTAAGATCGTCCCCCTCTTCTAACATCTAAGAAATCTGAAATGTGGTCAAGCAAAATTCATGCAAGGCCTTAGCATTGCTCAGCAAGGCCTTAACATTACAGTGACACTGTGACACATCGTGTCACATGCAAAAATCCTTAACAGTGCGAACTGAAATTCATGTAAAATCCTTAACCTTCTATTGGCTGAGCGTAGAAGTCATCGTGACATGACACGTCGTACTGCGTACTAAGCTTTAAGGACACTGTAGAAAATATAAATAAATTTATGAGGAGACGGTTTCCCGAAATATTTACAAATTGGTTAGACCCGCAATTGCTTATAAAGGATATCGATTAATCGATACCAGGTATGCGATCGATGGACGACTTCTCAGATCTGAGATCGGGGATTTATACATTTTTCGATTCCGAACGACCGAGCGTCAACGCATCGTCATCGTCAGCGTCATCGATTCTTCCGTCGCGTCGCGCGCGTCGCCGGTCGCGTGATAATCACAATTGTGAATTGACGATGACGTGACACACTGTGTCAAGCACTCGACTCGTCGACTGTAACTGTGAACTGTTGAACTGTTTACACGTGACACCGTAATAAGCTTCTACTTTCGCCTGTCGATGTGACGTCTACTTGTCTCGTTTTAGCTTTTACTGTCGTGTGTCACAATTTACGCATCTTCTCTGGGAAGTTCTCGTACAGAACTGTTCGGAACAGCAGCAGTTGGCCCTCTTGCAGACGCCAATGAATTTATTTGAAATATGTATCGATGTATACGCATATTCATCATTTCATATTAGAAAGATATCCAGCTTTTGTCAAGAGCATTCGTTTGTGTTGAAATAGGTTTTCATTGGTTATGGAAACTCGTCACGAAAGTCACGTTACCTCGGAAACTTCAGAAAGTCGAGAAATTCAAGTGGTTCAAGAAAAATACGGTACCATAGATCCTTTAAAACACCTTGATAAGGGAAATTTTAAGAGGGCTTGCCGAAATATTTGGACCGATGAGCAAAAGAAACGTCGAATAGTTGCGCAAAACAAACAAAGGTATATCTCCAAGCGAAACGCACTGCCAAAATGTAAGGTTGGAAGTAGTGAGAATAATTCCTTAACGCAAGCTTCAAGTATATACGTCATTGGCGGTGTGCATACAAAACCAACTTCGATTGTAGAAACATTAGACTTGTCTAAGAAAGTTTGGACAACTTCCACACCCTTGCCCTCTCGTCGAAATCGTAGAGTTAACGCTGTCACATTAAATGGATACATCTACGTAGTTGGTCTCGCACGCAATGGCAATAGCCTAGAGCGTTTCAACCTATGGTACAAGAAGTGGAAAACGATGGCCAACCTCAATGCAATGCGCGAGGAGGGAGAAGTCGTGGTTCTGAAAGGAGAGCTATATGCAGTTCTAGGATACTCACCTGAGGAAGAAAGTGAACACTTGACAATTGAAAAGTATCACCATAACGTACCTAAGTACGATTATTGGTACGACATTTCCTCAAAATTGCCCGAAGAGAAAAGCACTGGTTACACTAGAGCGGTTGCTCTAGAGGATCGCTTGTACATCGTGGACTTCCTTGGCATTGAAATTTATGACCCAGAAGAAGACAAATGGTCAAAAGGTAAGGGATTCAATTTTGACCGAACCGATTTCGCGATAGTGGGCTTGAACAAAAGTTTGTATGTCATTGGAGGGGTAACATTTGAAGAGGACATCCCCAATGTAGTGATTAGTTCTGTTGAGAAGTATGACATCGGCAGCGATACCTGGACACAGGTGGCATCTTTGCGTAGGGCAAGAACAGGTCTATCTGCAATCGTGGTAGATGGCAGAATTTTTGTGATTGGGGGAAATGATGCTGAGGGTGAAGGATTAAGCACAATAGATGTATATAATCCCCAAGTAGACAAGTGGGATGAGGGCGAATTTCCACCCTTACCAACCCCACGCGCATATGTGGGTTTGGCCCTTTCAAAATGAACGAATTTGTAATATTTTCATTGTTCAACTCGCAACAAATGTAGAAAACAACCCCTCCAAACTGTTTGATCATCTTGCATCTGTATAAGTGAATATGCGTATGTTGAAACCCGCAACTTAGAAGTGTTTCACTTGTCAAAATAAAAAAGTGACATGCTTCATATGTATCAATCTGATAAATCAACAGTTGGTAAACAAACGATAACAAGATTGATATGTTCAATAATTTCTGGAGCCATACTTATCGCATGACTATGTATTGACGAAATTATGAGTAAGCCCTAGCCGGAAAAACTCGGAATGGGCATAACTTGTGATATACTTGGCCATTTTGGCTGAAACTCACACCACAAATAGGTGTTTCATAGACGAACAGATTGATATATCGTGTGTAAGCATAGGCGCAATATTCCGTAAAAGAACTCGTTTTCAGTCACGTTTGCAGTGCGGGCGCGACGTGTAATAACCGAAAATACTCGGAATGGGCATAACTTTTGATATACTTGGCCATTTTGGCTGATAGGTCTTTCATAGACGAACAGATTGATATATTGCGTGTAAGCATAGGCGCAATATTCCGTAAAAGAAATCGTTTTCAATCACGTTTGCAGCGTGTCGGTGGTCGCGATCGCGATAATAACCGAAAATACTCGGAATGGGAATAATTTTTTATATGCTTGGCCATTTTGGCTGAAACATAAACCTCAAATAGGTCTTTCATAGACGAACAGATTGATATATCGCGTCGTGTAAGCATCGGCGCAATATTCCGTAAAAGAAATCATTTGCAGTCAAATTTGCAGTGCGGGTGCGAGTGTAATAACCGAAAATACTCGGAATGGGCATAACTTTTGATATACTTGGCCATTTTGGCTGAAACAAATAAGTCTTTCATAGACGAACATATTGATATATCGCGTCGTGTAAGCATAGGCGCAATGTTCCGTAAAAGAAATCATTTGCAGTCAAATTTGCAGTGCGGGTGCGAGTGTAATAACCGAAATTACTCGGAATGGGCATAATTTTTGATATACTTGGCCATTTTGGCTGAAACATAAACCACAAATAGGTCTTTCTAATGGAAGGACTAATATATATATATATCATATATTAGTCGAGCCAAACAGCGGAAACATTCGACGCTGCAGAAGGTAATCAAGGTATGAGGTGCCACAACAGGATCCTAAGTCACAAGCACGGAAACCCTAACTGCACACGTCACAAGAATCAAGGGGTCATTTCCAACCCAGCTAGTACGGCATCCGCCCGCGCTAATCTTGTGTTGTGCTCTAGGGGCTTACACCCATGTATGTGCCGTGGGGATTAGCTACTCCCACGGGGTAGGCTGCTAAAATTATTGAGCAGGCTAAAGTGTCGGCGGCGGTGTCCTTGATGTGGATAAAGGTCGAGCGTTGCCAAAATGCGAAGTGGTCACCCCACCCCTATGCGAGGCCAAAGCCGAAAGTGGCCCGGCACCACCGCACGAATCGTGTCGGTGTAGGGAGATGGTTGGGGTTCGAAAATGCGGAGAGTGCCTCGGGTCGAGAAGCTGCATTCAGTAAAAGCGAAGATGGAAAGGTTGAGGTGGGTGTGGGAGGTGGTCGCAACACCACCACACACCACCAGATGGCGACCAAAGGTTGCGCCAAATGAAATCGGAGAATGCGGAGAGGCGAGTTTGTAGGAGTCAAAGTCCTTGTTGTCGTTCAAGTCGAAAATGCCGGAGTCGGATTTGGTGCCTGGTGCACAAGCACCACCAGGCACCACCAGGTCGTGACCAATGGTAAATCGTCGTTGTCGAAGCAGGTGAAGTGCTGATCTGAGCGCGCACATGCGCGCATGCTGGCGCAAAGAAGCCATTCAGCTGCGGCTGTAAAATCCGTAAGGTCAAAGTTTGGGTTTGCGTTCAAAAACGTAAAATCTCGTAAAATCAACCAAATCAGACGATGAAAAGGTCAAATTGTAGTAGAATTCCGCGGGGAAAACGTCGGTGAAGTCAAAATAGGCGTCAGGTAAGCCACTTTTGCTGCAGATCAGGTGTTGTCGTCCAGAGGTTGAAGAACACAAAAGGAATTGTCGGTTTAGTTGAATTGTGACGCACGTAAAGTGCGTGAAGTGTCGGTAAATGTCGGGAAGTGTCGGTATAGAAATGTCGGGGGTGACCGATGCGAAAGCAAGCCGGCCGTTGTCGGTAAGTGTCGGTAAAAAAATGTCGGTAGTAGTGTCGGTAAAAAAATGTCGGAAATAGAATCGCCGGGCGCGAAGCGATCTAGTCAACGAATCACCGAGGCAAAGAATAAGCGTGTAAAGGTCCCATAACCTGATGGAAGGACTAATATATATATATATATATATCATATATTAGTCGAGCCAAACAGCGGAAACAGTCGGACGCTGCAGAAACGAAGGCTAAGATGAGATAATAAAATACTGTGTGTGTTTTATTATCGGAGGGAACTTCAAGATGGTGACTGCGGACGTGGCACCTCAGGGGGAGGGAGCCCCCTCCCCCCCAGCAACACATACACACACCACAACACACAAACCGCAACGCCACAACACAGCAACCCGCTCCCACACACACACCGCAACCACAACACTACCATCCCGCCCCCCCAATGCACGCCCGCTTGCGGCCTCTCTCTTTTTCTCATTCTTATTCTAGATCATGATCATGTAGGATTTATACGATTGGAGAATTTTGATTTTTCCCCATCTGTACGTTTACGTACCCCCTATATAAATTTTTAAAGGTTCATTTCGCCGAAAACCAGCTATTCCAAAACGAACACTGCTTTGTGTCACGCTTTTCGAGCGTCACGCTTTTCGAGCGTCACGCTTTTCGAGCGTCACGCTTTTCGAGCGAGACGCGTTACACCCACCCAATTTAACCCCTGTTACGCACTTTAGCGTCGTAGATGAAAACTGCGAAACGATTTGTAAGTCGTGGATAAGTATGTGTCGCACGCGGCAGTATATAATTTGATACTTAGAATATTCGATACAAAGCCTTTTTATATTTAATTGGTGAATATTTAATTTTAATTTTATTTTATTGGAATTGCACAGTTTCACGACTGTTGAGTATAAATATAACTCAGCATTGTAGTATTAATTAAACCACATCTCTCCAGTGAACAATCTGCTTGTAAAAGCAGTTGCGACGTTTCCAGTCCCCAGGCAGGTCACGCGCGTTTACATCATCAATAATAGCTTGCAGTTCTTCCAGGGTAACGCTCTCCGAACCTGGACATTGATGTGCGTAGGCAAGAAGGCTAGCTAAGGGGTCCGATAAGTCTTCAGGCGCAGGGAAGTCGGGCAGGTCATCGTCTATACGCTTGCGTTTATTGTCCTGCATAAAAAATAATGCAAAGCTACAAAACCACAGACAGTTCCCTCACTGCCGCCATGAGCTTCGTTGCAGAGACCAACGAAAGGAACTCAGTAACACTGTGATGGCACGCGTGTGACGGGTCAAAATTTTCGTCTCGATCTCCGCTGACCGAATGTCACGATACCGTTGGACGCTCCTTGAGTAGGCCTACACAGGGATATAGCACATGCCGGGGTGATATACATAAGTAAATTCCACAAGAGAGCACACCGCTGAAATTATTTATTGGCCTCTTAGGAATATTCCTAGTATCTACTGTATGATTGTACACCTGACGTCTGCTAAATGAGTGGAGACAGTCACATTGGCAGTCGCTGACATGTCCGTACCATGAGAGCTGCATCGTATCTGAGGCACTCTCGCGCATTTCGCGCATTCCCAAGAAACTCTGCAGGAGATTGCACGTGGCAGTAATATATTTCAAATTATTTATCGCGAAGTTTTTTCCCGTGTGAGGCCTTGAGAGAGCAGCATTGGAATTTATACCCGGATTGCAATACATTGACATAAACGCTGACTCTCGTCTGACCTCTGAGCGGAGGAAGACACACATGAGATGACTCAAAATTGAACGCTTTGCTTTGTGCACAGTAACGGGCATTCTGAAACGGATATTTCATATTTATCACCACAGTATATGCCAGAGTTGCTGCTGGCAGCTTGCGAAAAGTCTTTAATCTTTTCTCTTCCGTGCTTTGCGAACATGAGTACTTCGGAAGCTTTCAAGGAAAATTGTGACGAGCTTGAAGAGCTTATCCGAAGCTGTCAGCAGCGAAATGGCATTAGTTACATAGCTATTTTAGGTGAGCTGCTAATGCGACTATCTACGCCTAACCAAGGCCGAGTAGGGCAAATAGCACAGTCTCATGACGCGCCTAGGACCACGCCAGTCGTAGAGAGGGCATTACTGATGTCTCTCCGGGTCGCTACAGAGATCGAGGTGCAGCTCAGACCTCGGTCTCCCATGTTCGTAGATTTAGTTGGGTCAATATTTCTTCGAGTTCCAGCGGTACATGTAGGCGCTCGTGTGCCACAACAACCGCGGAATCTTATGTACAGAGGTTCGTTGCTATTGCGCTCCTTGATTTTAGTGTTATATTTTCAGCTATTATTGAGGGGTTCTAATCTATTTCTTCAGGTGCGCACTGGTCTCCTGTGACCGCAAACGAGGAAGGCCAAAGAATTGCACATATCGTGGAGTCCACGGTCATCAACTTGTTGAGTGGAGAGGAGGCTTTCGTTGGCGAGGATTTTGTCATGGATTCCAAGCTGAATGTGTGTCATCCACTTGGTAGAAAATCGGTGAGTTTACTACTGCCCTGATGCTTATTTTTCCTGCGTTCCGTATGCTGATCCCCTGGCATACAGTACCATGGTCTGTGGTGCCTGTTGGCCGGTGGTGAGAAGTTTATGAGTTGGGTACACCCACTCAACCTAGGTGCCAGGAGTCAGGAGTACCCCCATCAGACCGAGGCACAAGTCTTGATGCCCTTGGCATACCATGGTCTGTGGTACCCGGTGCACCATTGCCGGTGGTGGGAAATCTTGCGGGTGGCTACACCCACTCAAACCATGTGCAAGGAGTGCCCCCAACAACTTCGGGCAAATGTTTTCCCCCCCTGAGCATACCGTGGTCTGTGGTACCCGGTGCGCATATACCGGTGGTGAGAGTTTATTTAGGTGGCTGCACCCACTCAACTTAGGTGCCAGGAGTGCCCCTGTCCGTCACCCTTGCGCGATGCACACTTCGTCACTCGAGTCGTGAGTTATTCAGGTATGTATGAGGAATGTTGTGTTATTTCCTGGCGCAGGTAACATCGACAGATGTAGTTGTTGACGAGGTGAACTTGGTCTTCAACGAGAAAGACTTCTACGAGGACCAAGAGTTCCGGCATAGTCCGTCGAAGTTTTTGGTGGCAGGCGCGGCAGCTCCGAGGTAAGACTTCTGTTGAGTAGCCCTGTGGAATAATGTTGCCGGGCGCAAGGCTGTGATGTGCTCGGAGCGAGCGTGCCGGGCGCAGGCCTGTAATGTGCTCGGAGCGAGCGTGCCGGGCGCAGGCGTGTATTGTGCTCGGGGCGAGCGTGCCGGGCGCAGGGTTGCGTTGTGCTCGGAGCGAGCGTGCCGGGCGCAGGCCTGTGATGTGCTCGGAGCGAGCGTGCCGGGCGCAGGGCTGTAATGTGCTCGGAGCGAGCGTGCCGGGCGCAGGCGTGTATTCTGCTCGGAGCGAGCGTGCCGGGCGCAGGATTGTGTTGTGCTCGGGGCGAGCTTGCCGGGCGCAGGGTTGTATTATGCTCGGGGCAAGCACACCGGGCGCAGGGCTGTGGTGTCGGCGTGCTGGGCGCAGGAATGTATCGCGCCCTTTGAGCGGCGAGCCTCGTGGCGCGCTCCCTGAGCTGCGAGCCCCGGGGCGCATACCCCGAGCGGCGAGCCCCGGGGCGCATACCCCGAGCAGCGAGCCCCGGGGCGCGCCCCCTGAGCAGCGAGCCCCGGGGCGCATACC
>LGRX02020440.1:0-38071 GCA_001247695.2 Cymbomonas tetramitiformis
GACCTCCGCCCCCTTCCACCACCGCCATGGACCCTTCCACCACCACCTTCCCTCCTCGACCTCCCTTGTGACTTCTCTTTCCACCAACCGCTTCCACCGCGCCTGGACCTTCGGGCCCTTCCACCACCACCTTCCCTTTGACCCCCTCAGACCCCTCTCCACCGACCGCTTCCATCGCAGGGGTCGGTACTGGGCAGGTTGTAGACGCACTGTAGACGCACACCAACCTGCCCCGGACGTGCCCTTCAGCATGCACTTCGGCGTACAACCCAGCATGCAACACAGCATGCAACTCAGGTCAGTGGGGCATACAGTGGGGTATGCCCCGGGGCATGCGGGGCATGCGGGGCAGCCCAGCATGCTTCAGAGCCAGCCCTTTGCATGCCCCAAGCGAGCGGGGGATGAAAGCGGGGGATGGGGCATACAACCCTATCGAGGAACGAGGAAGAAAGTGGACGCACGTATTGTATGCCAGCAGCTCATCGGTGGTCGCCCATTCACAGACGCCAGTCTGATATTGCGTGTAGTAGGACGCAACCACCCCACCTGTTTTGGTGTTCTTCACCTGCCGCTCCCCCCTGAGTTGATTGACGACATGAACATTGTCTTCCACGTGCGACTCTTCCGGTTTCTGGCTCGAGGCCGCCTCGGCCAGTTCTTGGTCTTTCAGTTCCGCGACGGTTTTATATCTTCCAGTTGTCTTCAGTGTCTTGCGCTTTCTGGTATTCTTCTGAAGTTTAGCGGAGTCCACCTTGTCCATTTTCCTTTTATTTGCGGTCTTGCCTCTACCTCCATCACCCTTACTCACCAAGGCCGTTCCATCAGCAGCAGCACCACCACCACCTCCGAAGTTGATACGCTTAAGGACATCGACATGGTGCAAGGCTTGGTTGGCGGCCATGCTAACACGATGTTCGAAAAAACGTAGTGAAGTTGCCTTGGACGATGGGCTGTAGTCTGCAATGGCTGCATGAAACCGAGCAACTGCATCTGAGGCTGGCACCACACCCGACAACTTCTCCGCAGTGACCTCAGGGGGTTGCTCCGCTTGCCGAGATGGGGAAACGGCAGCCTCACCCGGCACACCCAACGCTGCATCAGGGGTTTCCACCGCCAGGCCTTGAGGGTAGACGGATGCCTCCTCGTCAACCTCAGGGTCATCCGAAGCCTCGCCAACTTCCACCAGTGGGTCGTCGGCGTCACCAGGCGCCCCCGCCAGTGCCACCGGGTCACCGGATGCCTCCTCTGCCACATCGGGGGCATTCGAAGCCCCACCGCCTTCCACGAGTGGCTCGATAGCCTCGCCGGGCGCCTCCTCCAATGATGCATGCTCACCGGGTGCCTCCTCTGCCACCTCCGGGGAGTCCACTGGAGCGCTTTGAAGTGTCTTCAAGGTCGCGAGTAAGAGATCTTGACGCTTACGATCTGCCGCACCCAGGGGTTGGAGCAAGGCCACTCGTTCAAGGCTTTCGAGCTCCAGGTGTAGAGACCGTAGCAACCCAATGGGCATAGTGGGTTCTGATTGGGTTGGTGAGGAGCCGGCCGTTGCCGTTGGAGGCGGCGGGGAAAAAATAGGGCTGGTGCCCTTCATACTAAACAGTTTGTTGTCAATAGCCACCTTGAAAATATGCTTACACATCCGACCTTGCCTGGCAATGTAGCATGTTCCCAAACCCAGGTGCAACGGCTGGGCCACCTGCACAAGAAAATGGTGCCAATTTAGTATGCGTTACAGATAACATTACCGAAGTAACGAAGAATCAAAGTAACAACCTGTTTCAAGAACAAGGACACCTCGCATGCCGGAGCTGGGGTCGGTGGCTTCTTCTTTGTGCGGCACCCCTTGCCCGATGACGGAATGGTGTCCAAGACCTCCGAGACAGGCGGCCCATCCTCGCCTGGACAAGCATGGCTGCAGTGAGGGACTGGCCCGAGCTGGAGACGGTTACCCACATCAGGCAGTTCTTGGGCCTGGCGGGGTATTACCGCAGATTTATTCACTGTTTCTCCGAGATCGCCCAGCCCCTCACCCGGTTGACCAAGTCGGACGTACCCTGGGAGTGGGGCCCCATGCAGCAGTGGGCCTTCGAGGAACTGAAGAAGGCCCTCACTTCAGCACCAGTGCTCGCCTTGCCCAACATTAAGGGTGCCGCAGACGGCACATCACCTTTCGTGGTGCAGACGGATGCCAGCGGCATCGCCCTTGGGGGAGTACTGATGCAAGACAACGGAGATGGTCTTGGGCTGCGCGTGATAGCATACGAGAGCCGCCAGTTCTCAGCCGCCGAACCGAACTACCACACCGGCGAGCGAGAACTGGGTGCCCTGCATCATTGTACCACCGTCACCTGGCGGCATTACCTCATCTTCACCAACTTCCGCATCCAGGGTGATCACCGCCCCCTTGAGTGGCTGATGGAACCTGGCAGAGAGCTCAGCCGCAGACAGGCACGCTGGTACATGGATCTGGTGGAGGTGGGAGTCCCGCGAATGGAGTACATCAAGGGGGCACTACTGCTGGTACCAGACGCCCTGTCCAGAAGACCCGACTTCAAAGACAAGGACGTTCGCGAAGGGTTGAAGGAAGCGGGAGTGATCGACCCCACCTCAGACCTGCCGAAAGACCCTCTGGCAACGCTGGAGTCTGAATACTTCTCCAGCTCACCACCCGCGGCTCATCCCCACTGGGCCCAGACGGTTGACTGTTGGCTCTCAGCAGTGGAAACCCTCTCCGTGGCAGAGCAGGCCATGGACATGGGGGAGACCATCGCTCTCGTTAATCCGAAGCTCTATAAGGGGGTGAAGGAAGATCACCTCGACTTCGACATGCCTGACTGGCCTGAAGCTGATAGCGCGAAGCCGACAGAAGCTCCACACGAACCCCCTGACCGAGCTCCACCTCAGATAAGGATAACGAGGAGTATTTCACGCGCTGGGAAAGCCTCTACGACCCCAGCGCCCCCACAGTTGGTGTCACCGAAGACGCGAACGCCTACATCACGAGCTGATGCATCGGCGGCGCCCACTGAGAAGGTGCCAGCGAGCTCACCACCCCCGCAGAAGGCGCCCCAGCAGTCAGCTCCATCCCCGGTCCTGTACCCACAGAAACGACAGGCTTCCCCCCCAGAGGACTCGCAGAATTGGCGTGTCCGCGCAGAGTACTCCTCGAAGTACGCCGAGAAGTTTGGACCCTTCGATGTGGACGCCTGTTGTGACTTTGGCGGCCGCAACTCACCGTCGTTGCGGCTGGGCGAGGTGCATGCGCACACATTATCTGCGCGTACAACTGATGGCGGAAACGCTACAGATAGTATGCGTGTGGACGGAATGCCGGGGCTGGGCGAGGTGCGTGCGCACACATTATCTGCGCGTACAACTGATGGCGGAAACGCTACAGATAGTATGCGTGTGGACGGAATGCCGGGGCTGGGCGAGGTGCGTGCGCACACATTATCTACGCGTACAACTGATGACGGAAACGCTACAGATAGTGTGCGTGCTGACGGGATGCCGGGAGCAGATGGTGGATCAGCTGCAGCGGAGGAGGACATGAAGGATGCGTCAGCAGTGCGTGCGTCGGAGCTGGGCAACGCCACCTCGGGCGTCTTTATGGTATCAGCTTCGGAGGCGTCCGAGATCAGCGAGGTCCGTTCTGGTGTACCGATGTCACCGCCCGATGTGGAGTCTGATGGGGAAGTTGGACAGCGAGGGCGCACCGAGGTGTTCTACGCGACGCAGTACCCGGACAACGACAGCAATGAATCGTATGCACTGCCGCGTGAGGATGGATATCCTCCACTCAGACGCCGACGTTCGAGGGCTGCATTGGGACCCTACAGCTGGAACCGCCACGATCTTCCTTATCGACATGACTCGAATTCACCGTCGTCATCGAATTCTGAAATGTCGGAGAGATCCAGAGCAAGGAGGGACGCCAAAGCGAGGAAGCGCAGGCTGGCGGAACGCGCAGGTTCGGGCTCGGGCAGTGATCACAGTGTGGCTGGGTCACAGGGGGTGGCGGACCTTACCCAGACCATCAGCGACGCAGTGGTTGCTAAGTTGCAGCAGCTACACTCTGAAAACGCTGGTGGAGAATCTTCTGCTGAAGTATCTCTAGGTCAGACGCCAGGAGCGACGCGGAGCTCGCAATCCTTATCCATACCCGCGGTGGTTGCTAAGACGCAGCAGCCACAGCCTGGAACAGCTGATGGAGAACCTTCTGCCGAAGTATCTCTAGGTCAGACGCCAGGAGCGACGCGGACATCGCAACCACCACCCTCACCTGAGGATAGCTTGTCGCAGATCGCCCGAGTTGAGGAGGCCAGGCGCAAGTCCTCTGAGGGGCTCACGATGGAGGAGGCGATCAAGCTGGGCTTTCTAACTGTGGAGTTTCCCCCGATGAAGGATGACATGAGCAAGCCCCAGGGGCTCTCGATGGAGTTGGCGACCAAGCTGGGTTTCCTAAGTGAGTCGCACCACGCGGCTGTGGTAACTGAGATGGTGGGAGCCTCGAATCAGGTGTGTGACTCGACTAACCCTAAATCGGGGACGCAGCGGGCGGAAGGACGTGTGGCCAAGGTCTCGTTCGAGATGGACAACCATGCAGATCCTCCTCCTAGTAGAAGACCTTACCAGATGTCGGTGGAGGAGCTTCGAAAATTGCGTGAGAGTATTGACCCTGTACATTCTGACTCACAATCAGGTGTAGCATGTCGACAGTTGGCCAGGATGCGGCGGTCTTCCCTCGACACCATCGTCATTGATGGAAGTGATTCCTCTCCAGCGGTGGCGAATGACAGCATTGGGACCGAGGAGGAGCAATGGCGGCGTATCTCGAAGGAGAAGTGGAAGGCAGTGGATCGCAAGAAGGCGTACGATGGGGCGCCACGTAAGTCAACTGGCGGGATGGGAGTGACAAGTGCACACTCACCACCTAGGAGATCAGCGGAGGGCGGAGGTCCCAGTGGCGTTCCCCCAGACGGTGGAGCAGAAGAAGGAGAAGATGATGAAGATCAATCTGAACCTCCTCGTCGACCTCCTTCTGGACCCCCACACTATCCTCCTGGCGGTTACAGTGGATCGCACCGGGGAAGGGCGATGCTAGTCACTGCGGAGGGGTTGAGCCTGTGGACGCCTACGCCGCCTGGGTATTCAGAATTCCAGTTTGACATGCCCACGGCTACTGGATTGGCATCCACGGGACCCTTCGGCGTCAACCTCTTCTACAAGGCCCTGACGTTGATCGGTATGCCCCTCACGGAGTACATCTCCGCTGGGGGGTTGGTAACTGGTTCCCCCGCCTTACTTCTATCCCCCGCTGTCCCCACCTATGTCATGATGGTGAACAAGGATGCGGTGGACACGGTGTTACACGAGTATCACCGCAGTCCTGGAGGAAGGGGGGTGGTGTCACCAAGCTGGATGGAAATCCCAGACTGGCCTCTTGAAGAGCAGATCTCCATGCTGGATCGAGATTGTCTGGCAGCCTGGTTCGAGGTGCAGCGAAGTCAATGGTACGTAGACGAGTGCCGGAGAGAGAGGAACCTTCCGGCCTTGGAAGCTCCTGCGACGCCTCCATCCTCTTCGGCTGCGCCATCCTCATCAATGGTCAGGGCGCCATCATTATCAGTGGCTCTGACCAATACGCCTATACTTAATGACCCGATGGTAACGCGTATTCCGGTGGCTACTGCGAACCCTTCGACAACCTTATCGGCAATGATACCACACGCAGGAGACTCATCTGTACCATCTGGAGTACAACCTGCTGGAGTCCCTCCTGCCCTTGCTGCCCCTCCTGGACTATCAAACATTGGAGTTCCACCCGGTCTCGCTGTTCAATCTGGGGTGCCTCCTGTCGGACATCCTTCGGGCATTGCTGTGCAACCTGGGACGCCCTGCGTCGGACTTAATCCCGGTGTGGCTGTTCATTCTGGGATTCCGCAGATCAGCGCGGCTGCAGCGGGATCTTCTGCAGGAGGTCATGGACATTCCCTTCATTCAGGACCGCATGCGCCGCAACACCGGAGTCCCTATTTCGCAGGACCGGTTGCGCCACATCCTCACGCTCGTCCAGGCCTTTCTCCACACGCTCAGGTCTTTAACCCACGCCCTCCTGGACAAGGAGAACACGACCCTGGCGACAAGGCGGCTTATCTGGAGAGCAAGGTGCAGAGCAACATTGACCGCCTCGTTGAAAAGCTGACCCGCTTCCCTTCCGCGGAAAAGCTGAGTAAAGAGAAGGCCATCACTGAGTTGGAAACCTTTGCGAGGAATCTGCACAAGCTCCTCAACGAGAAGGTGGTACTGAGGGCGTTCTCTCAGGCGAGCTGTTATGCGGGAGAGGGCCGTCAATCTTCGGTCTCCGAGGTGCTATGGACCGTGACAGAAACTGCATTGGGCACGGAGCAGAAAGAGTATATGGAGAGGGCTGGCGGCGGTTCTGGGACATCGGAGGCCTGGCGTCTCCGATACAGCGACCCAGACGTCTTTCTGGGGGATCTGGCGGTGAGTACTCTTCCAGTGGCGGAACTTCAAACCCTTCGAGATGACCTCCAGATCGGTCAGAAGAAAGACGAGACCGCTGACGCCTACCATTCGCGATTGACCAATCGCCATAAGACTGTGAACTTTATGGCAAAGGTCGTTCAAGGATGCGTGCAAGTCTCTGAGTCTGAGTTCTCATATATATTCTGGAGGGGACTCACCTACACTGACAAGGTGGGTGAGGAGCTGCGAAGGATCAAACTGGACCTCTCCGAGCCGCATGTGTGGGAGGAGAAGATGAAGGAGGAGGCGACGCCCCGTGATGTTACTCAGGCAATCTTAAAAGTGCTGGAGATTGCCAAAAACATCGAGTCGCGCAAGGAGAAGAAGGCGGCTCAGGCTCAATCCAACAGAAGTGGAGAACGAACTGGCCGCCCCTGGAATTCCCCTTCTACATCTCCGTCACCCTCCAGGTCCTTCTTCCGAAGCCGCTCTCGGGAGCCCCATCGATTGATGGCAGCCACGCACGCTGAGCTCGCTGCAGCGCCGACCTCTGCTCGACCATCGCCCCCGGCCTCGACAACAACCCCGACCTATCCGAAGCGAGTGAGAAACTGCTACGCGTGTCAAAGTCCCGACCATCTGGTGCGGGACTGTACGGACGCGGTGAAGTTGGCTGCGTGGAAGGCAAACGCACCCCCTCGTTTAGCTCGAAACCGAGAACAAGTGGCGGCGTTGTTCTGGGCGTTGTCGCGCAATGAGGACACTGAGTGGGCACCTGTCGAGCTAAAGGCGGAGATCGAGAGCTTGGCAGAGATGGATGGAGAGGCCGTGGAATCCTTGGCGGCCTTGGTAGGGTGCTCCGAGCAGCTGGCGGTTATTGGTGCGGAGTTGCGCAACTCCGAGGAGATCACTATCTCCGAGGAGGAAGGGTGATGAATCACCCTTCTCGGTGGCGACAAGCTCGCCACTGACTTTCAGCAGTAGGCTGAGAGTTTCACCTGAAGAAGGTGATCCTATGCCTCGGCACTTTGCAGTGTTGGGCACATGGATGTACAACAATGTGTACGCGCCCCTCTTGACGGAACAGTCACAGCGGTTTACCCGCGTGGTAGTGGTGAAGTAAGGGGAGGGCGACCTCGATGGAGGCTCTGATGCAGCGGATCCGGAAACAGCTGCGACAGAAAGTATCTGCTGCTGACATACAGAAGGACCTGGACAAGGACCTTATTAATGGACGGCGGCGACGCAATATTCCAATCAGGTTCCTAAACAGAAGGAGCAATCTGGATATGATGCGGACAATGGCAGACCTACCTCTCGCACATCACGCTGCAGGGGGTGTGGTACCGGTATGTACCCGGAAATCAATGATCACATCACATGTTGATAATCTACTTCAGCGAGGTGTGGTGGATATTGGTGAGTTACATCGCAGCCGGAGTTTGACAGCTCTGGATTTGGCGATGCCTCTAGCTACCCTTTTAAGGTATGCTTGGGAAGAGTTGTCTATGGAAGAGCAACTACACGCTATGTCTCAGGAGACTTCCACTCCAAGAGGCAGCAGACAGTGGGAGTTGGAGGGGTGGAAGCGTGTGAGGAAAAGATATAAGCCCATCTCTGTGCGTGACGATTCTGGAACTCTACTGGTGCTAGAATCCTTGCAATCTCCTGTGGCACGCCCATCAGCGGCGATATCTGATACGGGCAGGATACCAGGATCTGGGGGGGACATCCCTGGAATTCCTGATACGTGGTGTAATTTATATCGAGTACACCGATTTCGAGAGATTCAGCAAGAAGCAGACCCAGCCACAGTTTATCAGGAGATGTTTGCGGAGGATATGCCTGAGGTACCGAGTAATTCAGGTGATACTCCATCTGAAGGCGATGATTCTGGAGGGCCGGTAGGTGCTACAACCCCTCCATTGTCGATACCGGAGGTTTCAGAATCTCCGACGCATGCATCAGCGGATGAACAGATGTCCACGCCCGATAACGACCTAAACTTCACGCAGCAAATGATGGCAGCGGGAGATCAAGACTCGAAACCAGTTGCGGACCACAACGATGCTGCAACTACTACTCATGTATCACCTTCAACCACCATGGACGCGCAACTGTCCGTGTTGGATAGTCACCCTCTGGATGATGATGACCTTGGAGGAAGTCACCCATTGGATGATAATGAGGAAGATGATGATGACCCACTTAAATGTGAGCGGGTGTGCAGCGATGGTAGTGTACGATGGGGACCCACTGAATACTTGGCTTCTGCACAAGATCCAGATGGACCCCTACTTCTGGTATTCTTCGCGTACTTGAAGGGACATCGTGTCAAGGTGCTGGTGGATTCTGGAGCTTCAGATATATTTGTATCTGAAGACTGCGCCAGACGCTGCACGTTGACTACGCGAAGTGGACCCGCTATGCGTGTGACCCTGGCGGATGGTTCAGTCAAGACGACTGGTCATGTGGCTTATTCTAAGTTCACTGCCAGGACCACGACAGGGACCTATACTGAGCAATCTATGGCTATGCGGGTGCTACCCTTGGGCATCGCCGTGGACATGGTGTTGGGAGGGAAATGGCTACGCAGCTTATCTCCCATTACGCTGGACTATGATGGCAATGGTGCAGTGTCCTTTTCTAACAAAAGGAAAGGAGGCGGTGCAGAGAGGGTTACCATTTCCGGGTGTAATCCTGGAATCAGTGCTGCCCCTGGAGGAAGGAAAGGGAAGCGACGAGGAGATGTGGATTGTGCCGGGCTGATTGACGAGGTGTTCCTCACTTCGGTGCAGTTGAAGAAACATCTAGTGGCCGCGGAAACGCGGAGACTCGCGGGAGACGCTTCTTCAATGCCCGCATGGTTGATGATGGCTGCGAGGACCACAACCGGAGAGTCGGCTTTCAAGGTGGAAGCTGAGGATTTGGCCGTTGAAAAGGAGGACATCTCGAAGATTCCTACTGGCGCCAACGATGAACCGAAGAACCCTGTGTCGCAGCAGGACTCGCAAGATGCGGATGCCACTGCAGCGTGGAAGAAGAAGTTCAAGGACCTCTTCGACGAGTTTGAGCAGGAGCTGCGGGACTCTTTACCTTCTGGATTGGAAAACCTTCGACACGCTGACGAATCAGGCGAAGATTAACCTCAAGCCGGACAGAGAAGGAGGACCTCCCTGTAGAAGACCTTACAAGATGTCTGTGGAGGAGTTGCGTCAACTACGAGAACGCATTGAACAGCTGGTGGAGAAAGGATATATACGACCCTCTTCGAGTCCGTATGCGGCTCCTTGTTTAATGGTACCCAAGCCAGGACAGCCCCATATCCTTAGGCTGGTGTGTGATTTCAGGCAACTGAATTCACAAACAATTCGAGACCGGTATCCTCTACCTGATATTCAAATGATGTTTGAGGAGATGCAGGGAGCTACCCATTTCTCCACCTTCGACGCTGTAGACGGGTTCTGGCAAGTACCTATGGCACCTGAGGACGTGGAGAAGACAGCGTTTACTACTCAGATGGGAGCCTACGAGTGGTTGGTAATGCCTCAAGGCTTGCAGAACTCCCCGTCACAATATCAACGGCGAATGCAGCGAGCGTTGGGACATTCACCCTTCGTCAGAATTTTCATTGACGATGTGTGTGTTTACACCAGTGGGACCGTGGAGGAGCACTACTCTGCGGTACGCACATTTCTGTTAACATGCCGCGAGAAGGGTGTATACTTGAAGAAGTCTAAGGCACAAATGTTGAAGTCTTCTATCAAGTTCCTTGGTCACACTCTGTCGAAGGAAGGGTGCCAACCTCAACATGATAAGGTGGCGGCAGTGCGCGATTGGCCTGCGCTGGAGAATGTTACCCACGTGCGGCAGTTCTTGGGACTGGCGGGATATTATAGGCGTTTCATCCACTGCTTCTCTGAGATAGCGCAGCCCTTGACCAAGCTGACCAAGACGGATGTACCCTGGACATGGGGACCGGAGCAGCAGTGGGCCTTTGAGGAGTTGAAAGCTGCTCTGGTTAAGGCGCCCATTCTGGCATTGCCAAATATGAAGGCGGCAGCTGATGGATCTGCTCCTTTTCTGGTGCAGACGGACGCTAGCGGAGTGGCGCTAGGCGGGGTCCTTATGCAAGACTGTGGGAATGGCCTGAAGGTGATTGCATATGAGAGCCGACAATTTTCAGCGGCAGAGCAGAATTACCATACTGGAGAGCGAGAACTGGGTGCTCTACATCATTGCTGTACAGTGACGTGGAGACATTATTTGATTTTCACGAGTTCAAGCTTCAAGGTGATCACCGCCCATTAGAGTGGTTAATGGAGCCGGGGCGTGAGCTATCTAGGCGACAGGCGAGATGGTACATGGACTTGGTGGAGGTGGGTGTTCCCCGTATGGAATATGTGAAGGGGGCTCTGTTGCTAGTACCTGACGCCTTGTCTCGCCGACCTGACTATGTGGTCAAGTCACCACGAGACGGGTTGAAGGAGGCGGGGGTATTGGACGACAAATCCGATTTACCCAAGACTTCGCTCGCTGCGATGGACACCTCCCACATCTTCGAAGAGGGGCCCTCGAAGAGCTATCCTGCATGGCATGCAGAGCAGCAGGCTTATCTTCACGCGGTGGACACTTTACAGATAGCGGAGAAAGCTATGGAGGCTACCCTGGCCTTTAAAAGTCGGGGGAAGTATCTGAGATCCAAGACGCTGGACAAGCGCATCACTTCTAAAGTGAAGGGGGTATCAGATAAAGTCGCGGAGGTGAGCAGTCGCACCGAGGACACTCAGACGACTCAGCAGAAGTCGGGTGGACTGGAACGCACATTGAGGAGGAGTCCCCGCTCCCAAGTGTTGCGAGTGAAGGAGGATGTAGAAACTCCTTTGCGGGATGCCGCCTCAGAACGAGGCGATGTGAACACCAAAGTGACCAAGCAGGGTGACCCGCAGAACAGGCGTTCTGTGCCTTCTGCCCTGAAAGGGGATGTGAAGGAAGACCAGTGCTCAGAAGTGCAGGAACAGTCTGCAGAAGCTCCACTGCCATCACAGAGGCAGCCAAAGAAGTCTGTACGGTTCCAGGCAGTTGGCTGGCACGGTATGCGTGTGCGGCAGGACGTGTTTGGGTAGGCTATTTAATTTAGAATATTTTTTCATAAGTTTAGAATACCCCATTTTATCGTTAATTTAGAATAAGTTTTCTTTATGTCATCCGGCTATGACCGGTGCATGCATCCATGACGTTGTACCTGTACCTGTTGAGCTATCCCCATGCCATGCGAAATATTACACTGAAGAGTTGTCTTGCCGTGATGTCCATATGTCCGAATGGAACCAAAAACCGTTCGATTAAAATCGAACGGTTTTTGGTTCCATTCCGAAAGATTCACGGCCGTGAATCTAAAAGTCACGGCCGTGAATAACAACTCTTTACGCATAATGACTTTTATTATTTGCCATCTTTGCCACAATAGACACTCACGGCGTGTTCTGCTTGAAAAAAAGTAAGTAACTTGAAGCCTTGAGCTTCAACTTACTGAAAGATATGTATCTTGGCAGTATGTGTGCCAAGTTTCGTGCTCTAGGACGCACGGGAAGCCCTCGGCTGTTTGGCATCTTTGGGTTTGGGTGTCACGTTCGAACCCAAACCCAAAACATCTGCCTTAGAAATAGATTGCGCGTTTCGCGCACAAGTAACTTGAAGCCTTGAGCTTCTGGTAACTTAAATATATGTATCTTGGCAGTATTCGTGCCAAGTTTCGTGCGTCTAGGACGCACGGGAAGCCCTCGGCTGTTTGGCATCTTTGGGTTTGGGTGTCACCTTCGAACCCAAACCCAAAGGCAAAGGCATAGGACAGTTTCGTAGATTCTGTCCCGATGCCTTTGCAACCTCGCTTGCTAACTCATATTACAATGAATATTCAACATTCAAGCGTTGGATACCCCACGCCAACGGGAAGCGCTCGGCTGATTTGTTATTTGGGTATGCGCACCCAAATGACAAAAAACGCATCTTTGAAACTCGTTAGTTTCAAAGATGCGTGGCCGATGCCTTCGTGCTTATGTGTGTTAATCCATATGAAATATTCCATGGAATAAATGTGAATATCCCGCACAAACGGGAAGCGCTCGGCCGTTTTGTAAAATTAGGGTGCACCCAAAATACAAAACGCATCTTTGAAACTCGGAAGTTTCAAAGATGCTTGCCGGTCGCGTGCAGCGGTAAAAGGCAAGTCAAGGGGTTTAGAATCTAGAAGAAGTACAGGGGCCTTTTTTTCAAGCAGGACACGCCGTGAGTGTCTATTACGACGGCGCCCACCACTATCACAAGCGAGACAAACCTTCTTAAAGCTTTTTGGAGGCTTCCTCATGATGGCACCAGCGGGAACGAGAGCGTTTGACCTGTGTGCACATTATTTGAACACGAGTCGTGAAAAGGACCACCGGTCATAGCCGGATGACATCAAGAAAACTTATTCTAAATTAACGATGAAAACGGGTTATTCTAAGATTAAGAAAACTTATTCTATATTAATTATTTTTCCACGTGTTTGACCGTATCCAGGCTAAATATGGCAACTTCGACGTCGACGCCTGCTGCGATGAGCATGGCAACAATCGGCGTGTAAAGCGGTTCTGGCACAACTGCTTACAGGAAAAGTGGAGAGGGATGCATGTGTGGTGCGAACCCTCGTTCTCAGACAAACACTTGACAGTGGAGGCCTTGCTGCGTAAATACGTGCAGGAGTGGCGATGTGACCCCGAGAACACTTCCGCTGTGTTTCTACTGCCTGATATTCAGTCCAGAATGCCGCAGTGGAGATCCCTGTTCAGGCGAGCAGGAATGCGTATTGAGGAGGTGATTCCCACGCATGATGCGCAAGGTGAACCAGTACAATTGATGGAGGGTTCCAATGGGAAATTAGTAGATTTACAGCAGCCTATGCTGGTAGTGTATGCGCCTCCATCGAAGCAGCGAGTACAATAAAGAGTACGTCAACCAAGAGGACGAGTACCCATAATACACGCAGGCAAAGCAGCCAAATTGCGTGACTCTCAGGAAGAAGCGTCTGATGCTGCTTTCTTGGAAGCCTTGAAGTCCGAATATACTAGAGATGGACCTCTCAATGAGCTACGCACTAAGGTAAAGTGTGCTCCTCACAGCCGCACCAAAGAGTTCTGTCTGGTGGGTGAAGTACTGTGGAGAACTGCATCGGGAAGATTTCAGTTGGTGCTGGGAGAGGACTCTCCGCTGAGAGAGATTATTATGCGCGAAGCGCATGAGTCAGCGACAGCTGGCCATACTGGCCGAGATAAAACGCTGGAGCGTGTTCTGCGAAGGTTTTGGTGGAGGAATGCACACCAAGATGTGGGAGAATGGGTTGCCTCCTGTTCAGTTTGTCAGGCGGTGAAGCCCAGATCATCTTTCCCAGATGGATTGCTGAACCCGCATTCTATTCCAACTCGGGTATGGCAGGATGTGGGAGTGGATTTCGTCACAGGCCTACCCTTGACTGAGCAGGGCAATGACGCATTTGTAGTATTTACATGCAAACTGTCTAAAATGGTACATGTGGTTCCTATGAATTTTGGGGACAGCTCTGCTGCTACAGTGGCACGTATCTACTTTGACACGGTGTGGAGACAACATGGAGCTCCGATGAAAATAGTCAGTGACCGTGATCCACGCTTTCAGGATACCTTCTGGAAGGAGTTGATGAGATTGATGGGTGTGAAAGTGGCGATGACTACGCCCTACAACCCTCGCTCTGATGGTCAAGCGGAGCACACTAACAGGGTGGTGGAGGACATGTTGAGATCGTTTGTGGAGGACAATCCAGAGTCCTGGGACTTATACGCTACGAACGTGGAGTTCGCAATCAACGATTCGCGTAATGATTTTACAGGCTTCACTCCATTTGAATTATGTTGTGGTGTGTCGCCCATGTCGCAGCTTGACATCTTCTTGGAGGCCGCTCAATTGCACAGCGGGCAACGAAAAGGAGGGGTGGGGACTGCACATGAATGGGCGTCGAGATTTTCGTCGCAGTTGCGGGACGCACGCAGCAAACTTGAGCTAGCACAACGCAGGCAACGAGACGCTTTTGATCAGCGACACACGCAGCGGGAGTATGCGGTAGGTGACTTGGTCTGGATTGAGGCTAAACATCTTACAGAGAAGTTGATGGACAGAGCCTTGTGCCGCAAGCCGAGCAAGCGGTGGCATGGTCCAGTTGCAGTTACGGAACGCTTTTACAGCGATCTGCAGGCGGAGATGCCTGAGGCAGACAGAGGGGCACCAGTGGCGTATAGACTGAAGTTGCCCCCACATTGGAGAGTGCATGACGTGTTCGCGCAGCACAGATTGAAACCCTACACAGGTGGAGAGGACACTTTCGCTCTGCGACAGCAGACAGTGACACCTGAAGCAGTGATGGTGGACGGACAGAAGGAGGCTCATGTAGAGAAAATCTTGAGCCGACGCGTACGCGTGAGCAGGGGCAAAGAAATAGAGGAATGGAAGGTGCGATGGACCGGGTTCTCTAAAGCCCATGACCAGTGGAGAACGCGTGATAAGTTAGAGCGCGGTGCCCCATTACAACAGTTGCGGGATTTTGAAGAGAGACGCCTAGCAATGGAACAGCAGGTCAGGGATTCAGCTGCGAGGAGAAGGGAACATCGACGGCACCAACATGCTGCGTCAATAATGACAGCGGACGGTGGGACATTAGTGCAGCAATTATCAGCGCAGTTCTGGGGTATGTCTAATAGTTCTGCGAGTGCGTGTCTTCCATGGGAAGAACAACACTTTACCGATTCTGGAGAAGTGGCGTATGTGACTGAGTTATCGCCAGCTCCAGTAAAACCTATCAGAATACTGGTACTCTTCAGTGGCACTGGCTCAGTTCAAAGATCCTTCTCAGAATGCTTTCCTCAGGCACAGACAGTATCTTTAGATTCTGATAAGTTCTGGCGATCTACGCATGTTACCAGAATTGAAGATTGGGAATATTGGAGCTATTACCCTCCTGGATATTTTGATGTAATATGGGCGAGTCCACCGTGTACCCAATATAGTCAAGCGCGAACTACTGGAGGACCACCAGATTTAATATCTGCAGATGCTTGTGTAGAACGCACCCTTGACATCATCGAATATCTCAGACCACGCTATTGGTTTCTGGAAAATCCAAAAGGGCGATATCCCAATGCTTTGCGATTCAGACCTGTAGTGGATCAATTACCTACCCCCTTGTTTTGCTCATATTGTATGTACGGGGAGAAGTATAAGAAACCTACTTGTATCTGGACTAATGCGCCGCCCAGCGTACCACTGCGAGAATGTACCTCGCAGACTCCGTGTCCATGTAAATGGGCAACTGGAGTGCACCCCCTTACTGCTCAACTAGGGCCTCATCCAGATCAGCAGGGGATGCAGAATTCTCGCGCAGTATATCCTATACCTGCTAAGTTACTGAGAACCTTATTTCAGCGGTTATTTCCCAGGAATACAGGTGATGAAGATGCTGGGGTGACATCAGGAGAAAGCCACCCCTAAGGGGGGGAGAGTTGTGCCAGGGGGCACGATAGACTGCCAATTACCCCCACGGAAGGGGGATCCGATTCAGATTACCGGCATATTGGGAGAAATATTGATAGGGAATCTGAGATCGTGGATGAAGAATGCAAAATCAGTAAATGTTATCTCTCTGGCAGAATCGTGAACGATAGAAATATTATTAGGAACGATTATGACAGAATCAACGGTGTTGGTACAATACCGTGACAGATGACAATAGAGATGACATTTATGGCGGCGCAGGTTGGGGAAAAACAGGGATTCCTGTGACGAGAGAAACTAGCCGAACAATCTGTGCTATATAGTGATGAAACACGATTCCTTTGGGAGCTTTGTTACAGAATAAAAATGTTTTCGTAACACGGGCCGTATTGCATAATCACCGGTTGTGATATATATCGATTCGTATCCGATTACTCTGAAACTTCGTATATGCATTTGTATGCCCGTGACATGGAGGCTGTTCTAACTTGAAGTAACTATTTGGAGGAGCTGTTGCTCAACCTGTTAAATTACTGGTCAATCTTTCCTGCCATAAAGATATTGCAATTGCTTGAATTGTAGCCTTGTTCACACGCTGTGGAAAACAACAGATTTCGCACGTTCTTGCACTGAGCTGCTCGCTCGTCCAACGGTAAGCACGTGTCATACTTTAGCCCGGTCTACCACCTCAGAACTTTTGTTGTGGAAGTTCGCTCTGATGCGGGAGTCCGATCTGAATCCGCTATTGCTTCCATTTCACAGTTGGAGACCATAACAATTCATCATCGTGTCGCTAACATTATCATTATGAAATTTATGTATCTAGCCCGATTGGCTCAAAATATGTTTATCGGTCTAACGGCATACGAGACCAGCGGTACTATGCGATAGAATTGATGTATACCGTAGGGAATGCCCGACAGAATCTTATATGCACATACTTCATCACACTTACTCATCCAAAAGTATACGCCGCAGCATGCAACAAGATAGTGAAATTCTCCGCCGGATTACCCTTTGGCATAAACGATAAACAAAGTTCACACGGAAACCCAAAACACCGACAAGCAGGATTTCCAACATATTGATGTGTGCGGAGAGATGGTGGCTAATCTCTCTCCATGTAATTAATGATATATGCGGACTCAATCCAATACATGTTTCTAAAACCGCCCTTTACTACTCCTTTCTTTGGGAAGCATGTCGAAGCAAATGTCAGTTTTCGTTTGACTGCGTGCAAGACCTTTCATGCTGTGTTATTTAATTTGAGAACTCACAAGTACAAAGCAGCCTCCCACTATATATATCGGGAGCGCATTTGGATGGTCCAAGGAGCAAATACGCCCTTAAATGAAATAGTGCTATATCGTTGTGGGGCGAACAAGTTTTCACGCATTATCCATTTTGAAATCCCGAGATCCACTTTGCCAACAAGAAGCCACGCTAAGAGCTATCATGTGTCCACAAAGTTGGCTGAATGTGGTACCTGAGGATTCAGCCCACTCCCAAAATTATCAGATTCTGCAATATGAGACACGTCGGCTCGGAAACTTGAGCGCGTGTCCCAACAATCTCCTCATGCATGGTTTTGTGTTATGTATGGCATATTCTGCTGGCAAATAGGGCAAAGTATTTAGTGAACTCAAGGTATGCACAAGTGCAGTAGTCCCGAATTCTTCTCGTTGGTGGACCGACTCCTGAAATACACTAAAAGAGGAAATTCGTCGTCACGCGTTTGAGAAGAGGAAAATCACGCAAGAGAGCCGCGCTGCAACACTTCCGTACGCGCGTTTAGGCGTTCGTGCGGCAAAGCCGTGTTCTCACTTAGTGTTCACCCTATTTTTTATTCAAGGATGATGGTGCAACGAAGCATTTTGGAGGGAGGGTCGCAAGATGTTTGCGCGGAGACATGCTTCTGTCCGCTCGAGACGAGTTATTACAGCACACATCAACGCAAAGCAAGCAGTGCCCCGTTCCTTACCCCTCAAGATACAACGAGAGTGACGCGCAGTTTCTATGGGTATCAGGATTCCGGAAAGGGTGAAACTTCACCTGGACGTGCGTGACGTTGCCCAAGCCGCGCGCCTCTTTCCCGGGGAAACCGTGATTCTTGTCACGTACAGAAGGAATACCAGTTCCGCTCATATGCTGGAACGTGACACCCCTCTCCCCATACCCCGAGTCTTCACGCCCGATTCGTATGTTTAGACAAATCTCGGTCGCGAGTTAACTTTCCGAAGTGAGTTACATCCATGAATCCATTTGCCCGATGCCCCTCTTTCTCCTTGAACCCACTGTATAGAGCATCGAACGAAGCAAACCCAATACGCGATAACGTGAGGGGAAGGCGCACGGTCGTGTTCGCGCACCTGATAGTAGTATTCGGTGTGCCTCTTATTTGCTGGGGCCCCTCCCTGGCTGGCGAAATGGTCCTTCATTGTGCTCTTCCATTCCACCGGCTGTCCCAAAACAAACCCAAGGTCAACCTTAAGCTCTCCTACGGGCTACCAGGTGGTCCCGTGCTAAAATTAGACGTGAGCAACGTTGATTCAGTGAATTCCTCTTTCCTCAGTTCTTACGAAAGGTTTTAAAATGGAACTCATCTCCATGTGTGGCCATTCTAACGTGCCGCGGTTGAACGTGTCCTCAGGGTTGAAAGAAGAATTGATTGGATGGTCCGTGCTGGTCTGGTTGCCCTGTCAAACCGAACGTTCGTTTTCTCTGTTCAGAAAATGTCTGGCTTCAAAAAAGTACAGTCACCGTCAGACTGTGTGTAGAACCTGCTTACTAACTAACCTTACATCGACAAGCCATCGGTCAAGGCTAAACTACCCAGGCGAGTCCTACACCAAGCCACCAAAGAAAAATAATACAGGTGCTGGACCATACCCAGCATCCTTTGGCATCATTAGGAAGTATGGGCGTGTTATCCGGCTTGTATCCGTTCATATCTGTTTCCAAAACTCTGTACACCTGGAACAACAAATCGGGAAGTCATTGGGGCGCAGTCCAGGAACGTCGCAGGTCGCAGTCAACTGCAGGAAGTTTGCAAAGTTTGGAATAAGCGTTGCCCAGGAAAGTGTAAGGGTGCCCAACGCACCTGTACATCATTTGGGGGCACCGAGAACACTCCTTCGCAAGCAAGGGTCTTACGGGACATGTTTGTAAAGGCTTCGCTCGTCTGGTCTTACACCGGATTCACGCGCAGCGTGCTATCGTCTCAGAGAGAATACTCTTACAAATCTTGTGAGGCGTGCACGACACAATATGAACTATTTTGTTGAATTACAGATGCGAATTTCAGGAGTCGATTTGAGAAGAAAAACACTGATAACACTCGGAAAACAGAATTTCAGTCGGTTCGTTACGGTTAAGCTTAACGAGGCCTTGTCTTCCGGATGCGCTTGGGCTCCGCTTGCTTTCAAGTTCAGCTTTCTGCTTTGTACAGTTACTGTAGTTTGTTTGTTTTGGCAACGCGGCCTCGTTGCGCGTGTCACATCACATCATTAGGCCCGTCCTTAAATCTGGTTTGGAGATTACGGCCGTCGCGTCGCGTCGCGTCGCGTCGCGTCGCGTCGCGTCGCGTCGCGTCGCGTCGCGTCTGACCAGATTTAAGGATGAAGAAATCGGCGTACTGCGACGGTGTTTTCGACGGCCCATGCCTACGTGGCTCCACATGCTTGACGTCGTGGCACTTGCTAACACTCGCATCGGTGTTTGAAAGCTTTGCACCTCTCTTACGGAATTCGTGCTTGCCCTAGAGGCGAAATTTTTGACAGCGTATCCGTGGATTTTCCTTCGGGATTTTACCTCCCGTTTCCTTTCTTTATTACCTGCCATCTCACGTTTCAGCAGGTATGCCAGATCCGTCTTCCTGTGAAGTGAACTTCAATAGCCTACTAAAAGGCTCGACAGCATCTTGGGAGAAGCGGGCTATTCCCTTCGATGCCACTGGCGTTTGCCCGAGCTTTTGGCCAACGAAACGTGTCGGAAAATTGGAAAGAAATGAGATTCCCTATTTCGATTCTCCTGGAACCCTTGGCGCAGTTTTTCCAGAGTATTATTCCAGCGCCAAGGAAGCCATGCTTCTCATGCTTGACTATGGCACTATGAAGCCCCTGACTGGCAGATTCAACTATCCGCAGTTTGATAATGCTCGTGAGCGCAACCGCATTTTTTCCCACTTAGAATGGGGTGGTGTCGCTCATAAGAAGCTCTCACGCTCGTGTAATAATAACTACACAGCTCCTGTGACGTTCACCCTTGGCCCTCGCTACAGGTACGCTATTTGCTCGCAGAATATGAATATGAAGAATTTCGTGAACATGATCCTCCTCTTGCTGTCTTTCCTGACAGCAGACCTCGTGCAGGTACACAAAACCTGCTGACTCCGCATGGCCTCGTTGGGGGCTCTATCGTCCCAAGGACGAATTTGTTGTGTCGCCTCCTACAACGCGCTACCCTTTTGGTCAATTCACCCCAGCCTACAACTCTTGGGTTGGGCAAATGAAGAGGCTGCGCTCGCTTGTTTTTGAACCCTTGCAACAAATTGACTTTCTCCAAGAGTGTCTAACGACGGAAAGTGAGGCTGCGCGTGAAGCAGGGATCCCCTTTCATAAGGGGTACCCCATGTTGCAATCATATTTCACGAAGGATTTTAGTGCTGTCATTCACGCTGACAAGGGTGACTAACAGAACACCCTAACTTGCCTCAAAAACCTTCACCAAATCCCTACAAGGCATGGGAAGCCTCTTGGTGCTGTCGATGGGGGAGACTGGTGCCAGGCCTCGCATCGTTGTGGTTTTCAGATCCACGACGAGGATATCTTTTTCTTTAATGCAAACTTTCGTCACGCTTGCTCTGAGGTGCTGCTGACAGGAGATGCTCACCGTTGGTGCTGGGGGGTCTATGCAAACAAAAAAAGCATCACGAATGCTTGGAAGTAGAGTAGTCCCCTTACCTTTGATACTTTCTATGTAATATGATATGCATTACGTTGCACTACTTTGTATTTTTAGGTTTAGGTTTGTTTCCTAAACCTCCTTCTTTCAATACCCTTGCTTAGGTTTGTTGCCTAAACCCTTATCTTTCCTACCCCCCCCCTTGGGAAAAAAAAACCTAACATAGTATTACTTTATCTATTTCCAGTTCACAATATCCAGTATCACTTATACTTATTCTTATCCCTTACCTTACGTTATCCCACCCCTTTGTCTACTCCCTGCACTCCTTATCATAACTTATATAACTTATTGCACTCCTTATTATTCTCGCTGTTATTTATCATACATGGGTTGCATCATTATCTTCACACATTAGCATAACTTTCAAGCGCCTGGGTATTGTGTGGTGCAGGCTATTCGTCCTATGGGGGTTGTTGGCAAGGCCAACGAAGTGTCCTTCTTTTTATTATGTGGACTTTACCGCCGTAGTCGCCAAGGCACGTCCTTCAGCTTCAAGCCTGATCCGTCAGATACTACCTTGATGAAAGTTTGCGGGGAGGTAAGAAGACCAGATCCAATCAGAAAAAAAGGGAATATATGAATTGGCCAAGTAGGGTAGACTCTTTGACTGAAAAAGATTTTCGGCGTCGTTACAAAATGAGTAAGAAAGCTTTCGAGGATTTGGCTCAGAAAATTACAACTTATTGCGGAGACAAGCCTAGCAGGCGCCAAGCTCTTGGAGGTAAACACATTCCTTATTATAGGCATATGTCTTTGTCAGTGACTCTACGTTATTTAGCTGGTGGACAAATTTATGATATTATTGACATTCATGGGATTTCATCATCACAGTTTTATACTATGGTTTGGCAAGTTGTCAACGTGATGCCAAAGGTTTTGCCGATTGACTTTCCAATGACTAACCAAGTGGCGCTTCAAGAGCTATCCAAGGGAATGTTTCACAGATCTAATGGAACTATGCAAGATTGTGTCGGTGCTGTAGATGGTGTATGTATCGAGATTCGAGCACCGAAAAAAAGGGAACATGTCGACGCCAGATCTTTTTACAATCGTAAGGGATTCCACAGCTTAAATGCACAAGTTGTATGTGATGGCAAGCGTAGGGTTACATATGTTTCACTCCCGGCTAAGGGAAACACCAACGACTCTCTCGCCATCACCATGACCAGTTTCGGAAAAGCCCTTATCGCTGGGAGATTGCCTTCTCCATTTTACATTATGGGTGACGAGGCATACAAAGGTATTGCACCAGACTCCATCATCACTCCTTACCCTGGAAAGATGCTTCCGAAATCACAAGATGATTTCAATTACTATCAATCAGTCACTCGAAACAATACCGAGTGTACCTTCGGCATTATGTTTCAACGTTTTGGTATTTTGCACCGCCCACTTACTTGTAGCTTACTTGGAACCAAGCTCAAGCCAGGGGATAAGTCAAAGGATGCCCCTCGCGAAACACCAGGCCGAGTTGTGGCTTTATTCCTTGCTTGTTGTAGCCTACACAACTATTGTATCGACACTTCCGATGAGAGCGCACAAGAGCTTGAATCACCTCCCCGCACGCCATTCACCATTGCTGAGAATGGAAAGCAAAGGACGCACATGGCATAGCACATGGCTTTCAGAATGGAAAGCAAAGGACGCATGTCACCAAAACAACTTTTTAAGGTAGCGGCTGGCCTAGTGTGAAAGATCTCGTTTGGGTTGATGCGAGAGAAATGAATGCTGTCGAAAGAAGAATCAAAGGGTTCAGCCAAAGCAACGCGCGTCTGACTATTGTTGAATTCGTCGGCAATAATGTCCCACACGTTGCGAAGGTTGGGGTCGTCTAAAATACCCATTGAGTGGGTGTCGAAAAGCCTATCAACAGTGGTACGTAGCGATGGAAGTACGAGGATCGAAGCTAGTCTAATCTTCTCGCTGACGACGAAAGTGGGCTGCTTAGTTCTATGTTCTTTACGACATGGAAAACACCAAAAAGGGGAGGTGGGACCAGGGGCTGCGCATTCCTCTTCTTCCTCAACCTCAACTTCCATTTCCTCATCGTTAAGCGCGTCCCATTCACTCACTATCTGATCAGCGCCATCACTTTCCAGTTCAATAACTGTTGGTTGGGGTAAAGTTGTATCAACATTGGGTTGTGAAGGAGTGGAGGCTTTTCGTTTTGGGGCTGGGCCTTTGGGTGGATGCTCTATAAGCTTGGCTTGAGCTCTGCGCTCGCGAGCCTTGGCTGCTAATTTAGCTTTCCTATCAGCTTCAATTTGGGCCTTAGTTAATATAGGTTGACCCTTGCCAGATGCGCTGCGAGGAGGAGGGATGGAGTTGGGCTTTTGTTTTTTAGAATCAGAACGCCCAGGAAAAGGATTCACGTATTGTGGGTTGGGATTGGGTTTCGAGGAAGGAGGGAGAACGCGTTCAGCTGCAGGAGAAGAGCGCAACACTCGTTTGGGTGTAGGACTGTTTTCATTCGAGGTTGGGGGGGTAGGTTTAATGGGAGTCACAAGTTCTTCAGCGACAGCATGAGGGGACTCAACGGGTTCTTTCGTGGGAATGCTATTCAAAGGAGATGCCTGGGAAACAGGTTCGTCAGCAGTGGAAGGAGATATTGCAGAGGTGGCCATAATGCTAAGGAATATCAGGGCGCTAGTAATAAAGTCAAAGAATCCCTGAAGGAAATTTTCCACGGCTGGAGGTTTCCAAAGACGCCTTTCGCGGGAGGAATGTCCTCTCCAAGGCGTCGCACCTGCCTACGTGGAGCGTACACTTGCGTCGCATATCCAAGAAGCGTCCATTTTTTTAATCTCCGATTTGATCTGACGAACAGTTTTCAAATTTTGCCTACGTGGAACCAAAAAACGCGACACAAGAGCGTCGCGTCGCGTAAATGTTGGACAAATTATCTCTGCGTAGCATGCTACGCAAAAGATCTTTGGCCAAACATCTCCGCGACGCGACGCTCTTGCGTAACTTTTGCGTAGCGCTTTACAGTTTTCCAACCAATCAAATCGCTGTGATCAAAAGTTACGCGACGCGACGAATTTTCATTTTACCCAAACCAGATTTAAGGACGGGACTTAGTGTCATTCGCACCGAACGGAAGGTCATGGTCATCTATTCCTCTCGTCCGAAAATGGGAAAGAAAAATGGAAGGGTTATGTGACACACCTACCCTACGAACCCCCCTAGCTACCCTAGCTACCCAAAAATCACACCTGTAAAGCAAGATGCATGTCACGGATAGGGTATCGGTCACGGGGAACCCAATCTTGCCCCCCCACTGTAAGGGGGAGGCACAGTGGGTCACCTGTCTGTCACCCCTTGACCCGAGATGTCACCAGTGTCCGTTGTCACAGTTATCCGTGTGCCATAAAACACTCAACCAAGTATTTTATACTGTACCATCTTAGTACAGTAATACCTCACATTTAAGGAAATGCTGGGTTAAGGAAACAGCCAGCTTTTCGGGGGGGTCGGGATAATGCGGAAAAGGCTAGGCTAACTTTTTGGTGTTGAGGCCGTAACGAAACACAATGTTAATATAAGTAAGGAACCCGGTGTTAAGCGTTGAGGGGGGTCAGAAAAATACGGAAAAGCTAGGCGGCTCCAAATTCTGTTTCCTTAAATATGCGGTATTACTGTATCCGAGAATATCCGCCCCTGCGTACCTGTTCTGCTCCTCAACACCCGATACATATATATCCTTATATCCATATATGTTCCCATGATATATCTTGTTTTTTGTCAGGTTATCGGCCACCACTTGTGGGTGCGGTTCGGTTTGGGTTACTTTTGGTCCTTGGAGCGCGTCGAGCCCTCCTCGCACATCAACGCCGTCTAGGCAGTTGTTTCGTCCTCACGACAGCCACCACATTCCGTCTTCGGTCACCGTTAGCGATCGCGGCCGCGACAAATTTTTCTCATCGAACCGTCCGAGAGTTGGGCTGCACCAACGCCCTACCGCTTTTACGCATTTTACAATTTCGCCTTGCGTCGTTCCAACGATGGCGTCTAGCCTACGAGGCCCTACACTCTGGCCAGCAGCGCCCGTACTGCGTCAAAATTGGCTTGCCGCACGTTATTTTTGACCTCACCGCCGTTTTCTTCGTCGAATTTCACCCCAAATTGGCTCTTACATCGCCCGATTTGGTTAATTTTACGAAGAGTTACGTTTTCGACACGCACCCAAACGCGCCCTCGCCTTTCTGGACAGCAGCACCGCTCCTGTAGGACAACTGGCTTGCCGCACGACTTGTTCGACGTCACCAGCGTCTTCCGCGTCGAAATCCACTCCAATTTGACTCATCCATCGCTGGATTTGGTTCATTTTTTAGAAAGTTATGTCTTCACTTGGGAACCCTAACTTCACGTATGTTCACTTCATGTCTGCTGACCGCCAGCATGCGCGCATGCCCACTGTTCGTTCAGCGTTGGCATCTTTTCGAGTACATTAAGGAGTGGTATCGAAAGTTTTAGGCCTCATCGATAGTTTTTCGATAGGCAGAAGTTTATATCAATCGATAACAATAGGTGTAAATAGGTATCGATCAATATCGATAGGTAAGTTTGGGTATCGATCGATAACAATAGTTATGAAAACGTATCAATAAATAAGTACCGAATTCGATATATCGATATATCGATATATCGATATGTTACCACTACTTCTCTAATAACACATGAAAGCAAACTACAAATCTAGAACTCTACCGTATTCATAGCAGGCATCAAAGAGTGCTCAATCGTGCCCTCAGTTAATTTTTCCCTAAGGCATGCTACTAACCTTGGAAATCGGATACTCTATGTGGAAATCTGATCGAATATTGCAAAGGCCCAATGTGGAATCGATTAATCGATTAATGGCTACTATCCCGCGGTCCTTGTGAGAGGACCCAAATCGCTTTCGGTCCTCTCACAAGGACCGAAGTTGCGGGATTTTTTTTCGCTGTCCTATTGCATTCAAGACACGCTACCCTCCATATGGCAGTCTTATTGTGACCTAAACTGAGTCGCCTAATGCCCCATTGGCTGAAATTCCATGTGGCGTGTCTATACTAGTCGCATTTGCATGGACCCTCCTTCACTTTTCAGGTTTCAAATTTCACAAGGAGGGAAAAAAGCATGACACTCACTCGTGATTTTTTAAAAGACGGATAACATCGTCAGCCAACCCCAATAAGTCATCAAATTGAGCCCAAACATTACCGCCAATAATGGGTTAGTGTTTGAGAGTGGTGGCATACCCCTACTGGTTGTAATTTACGGCTAAACATCTACCCTACACTTGTAAAAGGGTAAATTTTCGTTATTTTGATGATGTTTGCCTTCTTACTTACAATTCAAAGGTAGTCCACAAACACACATGTATGGTTTATAGCACATGGCTACCGCTTCCCAACTGAATGTATATACATATGAAATCTTTTAGAAAGTGTATCCATGGCAATCCGATCATTTTTGTGGCATTGGTTCATAGCTCCACCCTATCACATATCAAAATAAATCACGCACAAATACCGCCGTCTCTAATATTTTGAGGGTGGTGCCTTATGTGACGTGCCCTCAAAATGGCAAAGTGCAAAACCAAGGGCTTGTGCGGTTCACACATCAACATTAAGTCCCAAAGTCGAAGTGTGCAAGAATATATGCCCTCCAGAGGCCATCTAGTGGGTCCAAAGGGTGTTGGGGAGTCCGGTCCTTGTGAGAGGACCGGGTTTTTTAATTAATTTTGAATTAAATTATACACCTAAAGCACACGTGTCTAATGACGACCGATATCGAGCAACCAATCCATCCGACATGTTCAACTATTGGTTTGACTCATAAATGATGTAAAAATGTGCGGGTAACATCGTCGTAAGGTAAATATCCGTGCAAGAGCCGCATTTTACTTCGGTCCTTGTGAGAGGACCCAACCTCGGGATAGTAGCCATTAATCGATTTTGACCAATTGTGTCGTTCAATTTTGAATTCATCGATCAATAACAATAGGTGTAAATAGGTATCGATCAATATCGATAGGTCCGGGGGGTTATCGATCAATATTCAATATTTCGGTATGTACAAATTTGCTATCGATCAATAACAATATTTCGACTAATCGATACTATCGAAAATATTGAATATCGATACCACTCCTTGGAGTACATCGACGGCATCCTGCACCTGGCTATGGCCTGGTGGTGTCTAGTGGTGCTTATGCACCAGACACCAACATCGAGTCTATCGCCTTCGCCAATGACGACAACTTTGAGCACGACGAGTTGCGTCCGCAGCATCCTCCGCTCTCCCCTCCACCCTTCGTGCCCCTTGGCCACTGCGTGGTGGTGTGCGGCGGTGTTGCAACGCCCACCCCACCGATTTTCCCCTTTGCTTGCGCGCTCATTTGCGGCAGAGTGGGGGCACGCCGCATTTTTCACCTTCCACCCCCCTGCCCCCTCTTCGTTGACGCATTCGCTCTGGTGGTGCCAGGCCGCTTTTGGCTCTGGCATCGCACCGGTGTTGGTTGGACGTTATTGGGGTGAGTATTGCCTCGCTGGCGCTTGACGCCTGCGATCGAGGAGGACGCCGCCTCCAACAAGATTAGAACAACAAAGCACACATCAGCAATGACCCTTCTCCATGCCCGCGCGGTGTGTGATGACTCTCGAGGGAACTGAGTTTTTAGATTAGCCTTGACAGTAGGACTTGCAAACACTTTGGGATGGCACATGCCGGATTGCTCGAGCCGGTGTGGCTCCTAGACCCTGCAGTGCTTCTGCCTCTTTGCCTGGTGACACCTCATCCCCAAGGGGTGAGGTGGTGTCACGGGGAACCCAATCTTGCCCCCCCACTGTAAGGGGGAGGCACGGTGGGTCACATGTCTGTCACCCCTTGACCCGAGATGTCACCAGTGTCCGTTGTCACAGTTATCCGTGTGCCATAAAACACTCAACTAAGTATTTTATACCGTCTTAGTATCCGAGAACATCCGCCCCTGCGTACCTGTTCTGCTCCTCAGCACCCGATACATATATATCCTTATATATATCTCTCTTGTTTCTTGTCAATCGGAGAGCACTAATGATCAATAATTATTAGTGCAAACAGTAATGGGCATAAGGGACCCTCAAAGCAATATCGGAATGAAATGAACATAAATTAATGCCAGTGAGGTGGGCGGGCGGGATGATACCCTTCCCGAAAACAGATCAAGTGTCGGAGCAGAACTCTACAGCGTTCCCTAGATCCCTACCGCTTATAATAATGTTGGTACAGCAGTCTGCATTGACCCTGGCCCCTTCGGTCCGGTCTGTCACATAACCAGAGTTATGTGACACAGCACCTCTCGCTCCGCTCGCTACACTGTGACACATAACATCCAGTTATGTGACACACCTACCCTACGGACCCCCCTAGCTACCCCAACTACCCAAAAATCACACATGTAAAGCAAGATGCATGTCACGGAGACAAAACAAAGATCATACAGCAGGCAATAATACCAATAATAGCCCGCAGGCACACATACTGGCCAGCACATAGTGCTTCAGGCTACTGCACGTCGGTCTTGGCTAGTGCCACGGCGATAAAGCCTACTGAACACTGGGTGCGAAGGATGTCATGACCAGGTCGTGACATCGTGACCCGAAATCGCGACGTCACATCGTCAAGGCGTGACGCAAGCGTCGTCGCTTTCGTTTCGCCCGCGATTTCTGGCGAAATCGTACCTGCTCGCTTCCAAGATTCGATCTTGCCTCGACTTCTGTTGATAACGCATAACCCTCTGAAACTCGACACTCTGCGCTACACATCGATTGGGGCATGCCCGCAGCGCTGGGGCATGCCCGCTGCGCTGCGGGCACGCCCCAAGTACGTATGCCCCAACGCTTGAAAACAAAAAATAACTTTGTCGCGCTTGTCTGCCTATTACCTCTTTCTCGTGAAAATGCCTAGCGTTTCCCGTGATCCAGCTGAGTCTGCCGAAAGGTATATCGCAAAAGTCGAAAACCGCATCCGTATCCATTGCGTCCATATAGGGAGTCCATGTCTGTTGTAAAGTACCCAAAAGAAACCGCAATTGCTAGTGGGTGGGAGCCAGCGCCGAAGATGGGCTCGGAAGGTGAGAGGTAGATCTAGAGCGTGTTCCTCACACAAAGAGTAGAACTCCAAGCGCCAGTGGCGCACGCGAGGAACGGCGTAATTCGTCGTATGTCGAATGGACGCAGGGTTATAAGGACGAGCAGCTTCCAGCTCCGCGTCTGGAGGGAGCAGTTCAACCGCCATAAGCGCAGCCACCAACCCGAAAAACAGAAATATTTACAAGGAGGTACTCTAGAAATGCAAAGGGTTTTCGTGCGAAAAGAGAATCTCATGTAACGCACGCTGATGCAGGTACGATTTCGCCAGAAATCGCCGGCGAAACGAAAGCGACGCCGCTTGTTGCGTCACGCCTTGACGATGTCACGTCGCGATTTCGGGTCACGATGCCACGACCTGGTCATGGCATCCTTCCCACCCAGTGTTCAATAGGCTTTATCTGCCACGGCACGGCTCAGCAGTCTAGTATTCAGCTGTTGTTGTCACTGCCACCCTTTCCTCGGTGGACGGCTGGATGTACCTCATGGCCGCTGCCTGAGTCATCCAGTGCCCATGCCGCATGAACTCGGCGAAGGACACCTTATGGGCCACGACTGTGGCTCCACCAGATCTCATGCTCTGGTTCCCAAATACAGTACTGCCATGGTCTCTGCCTCCGTCTTATCAAAAAACTTCATCGCCCTGAGTACATCCGGGAGTTGGGGGGTTATTACGATGGAAAACTGACCCTGTATTTTTTACCCTGTTTTTTTGACCCTGTATTTTAAATACAGGGGCTGTATTTTAAATACAGGGGTTGTATTTTAAATACAGCCCCTGTATTTCAGTTCAGCCCCTGTATTTTCGATTTTTATACATTTTAGAAAAAATCTCATACCCCCGGAAATATTTATATCTTGTTTCTACAAAAATACAGCCCCTGTACTTTTCAATTTGCACTCTTAAGGAGCCCCTGTATTGTTTTTGTTCAGGGGCTGAATTTTTGCTTCACTCTTCGTTTTTTATACTGCTTGCAATTATATTCTCATTCCCCCTGTACAGGGGCTGTATTTTCGCTCTACTTCACTTTTCTTCAAGGGCTGAACTTTTATACAGGGGCTGAACTGTTATTCAAGGGCTGAATTTTGTCTTCAGGGGCTGAACTTTTCTTCAGGGGCTGTTTCTAGTATACTACCCCAGGGGGTAGTATCATGGGGTAGTATACTACCCTGTGTGGGGTAGTATCATGGGTTAGTATACTACCCTTACTTTTATTCGGGCTGAACTTTTATTCGTGGGTCAGTATTCTATTCAGGCCCGAACCTTTTCAGGGGCTGAACTTTTATTCAGGGCTGAACTTCATTCGTGGGTCAACCTTTTTTCGTGTGGGCTGAACTTTTTCAGGCGGAACTTTATTCAGTGTGGGCCGTATTTTTTACATGGGCCGAACTTAATCAAAAATGTGGCTTTTATTCAAGGGTTGTATTCCTATTCAAAATAACTTTATTCAAAATAATATTTTCATTCAAGGGCCGACTTTTATTCGGGGTGGGCCGTGTTTTATTCAAAAAGGGCCGATTTTATTCCTGTGGGTCAGAGCCTATTCAGCCCCGAACTTTATTCAGGGGCTGTATTTTATGCAGCCCTTGAACTTTATTCAGGGGCTGTATTTTATTCAGGCCCTGAAAATTCCGTTCAAGCCGTGAAGATGCATTTTCAGGGCCTGAAAATGAATTCCAGCTCCTAAAAATGAATTTTCAGGGCTTGAATTCTCATTTTCAGGCCCTGAACTTGCATTCCAGGGCATGAACTTTCAATTCAGGGCACTTCACTGCAAGTTATGCATGCACCCCCCATCCCTCCCCCACCCCGGCCCTATACTCATCTTATCTATTATTAAGTGTACTCAGACAAGTGACGGGCATTCCTCCCAAGTAGACAACCCTCTGGAAGGGTATTCATCCTATAATTGCCGCTTAACACCGCTAATCAACCCCCCTTGCTTTCCACGGTGTGTGGCTAAGGATTGAATCAAGAAAGTTGCCTCCTTGCTTGGAATGCCCATGGCCCGCCACAAGGAAGGATCCACACAAACTTTGGGCTGCCAACCCGATACCTTTGTGTAGTCGGGGACTTGCCCACACTCTCCTTGCCACGGTCACATTTCTGAAACACGTGTTTACGTGTAACACCAACAATCCTACCCCAACATAATGCATGCCCCACACACATTTACATTTATATACATGCCTTACTTACATTGCCGCCCGCCAACCTAAGCGCATCTCTCTAATCATGTGCAATCTACGGACTTTCATGTCTTCCGCTTTCACTTCTTCATGGCGAATCCCGTTGGCGATCGCATGCATGTTTGCTAACAAATAAACGCCGCAATCAACAGAATTCCGTTGCTGGCTACTAGTAAGATCACGTGAGTGCACCATGTCTTCGGCGATGTCCACGTGACTCGCTCTATGCCTTTTCCCAACGAGAGCAACAACGAGAACATTAGAAGGGCATGAGGAAATACAGGGGCTGTATAAAAGTACAGCCCCTGTATTTTAGGGTTCAGCCCCTGTATTTTCTGCGAAGGCGAGTAATCGAAAAGAAAACCCCTGCGGACCACTTCAAGTGCAAGATCCGATGCGAAACAGCAACAACGAGAACATTAGAAGGGCTTGAGGAAATACAGGGGCTGTATAAAAGTACAGCCCCTGTATTTTAGGGTTCAGCCCCTGTATTTTCTGCGAAGGCGAGTAATCGAGTTGGAAGCACCTAGTAAAAGCGCTAATGTTTTAAGGCACATTGCGTAACGACCGAAAAGAATGATTGGATAACGCACGAACGCACCCTTCGTTTGCGTTCCTCCCAGAAGAAGAAGGGAGCGAAGGCGTGCTAGTAGAAGATTCTTCTTGCGCAAGAAAGATCCTGTGCGGTAAAGGAACGAGGGACTTAAGACAGCTAGATTAAGAAGGGAAATGTGTTGAACGTAATAAAAATACATGCGAGAGTGTACATAGGTGAAGCAAGCGCGCATGAGGAAAACTTCCGCCCCTTATTTTTTCATCGTAAGGTCATCGTAAGTTGAGCGTCAGTTCAGCATAAGTCAAGCGTAAGTTCAGCCCCTGAGTACGTAAAGTCAAAAATGTTTGCTGTAATGTCATTGAAAAATACCTTGGTTGGCGAGGTCTATTGGACGGAGAGGTCTTTTGCGAGAAGGACCGGAGAGGTGTTTTGCGCGAACGTTATATCTCGGGCCTGAGGAAATCAAGCTTACATACTGTGAAAAAATAAGACGAGATTAAGGGAGGTAAGCTGCGAACCTGCGATTTGCAAGGCTACTTAAAGGTTTCCACCGCGCAACATCTTGCTTCCTTCATGTTAGGACGCGAAGGGTATGTCCTAAGATGGCCGCTGGAGGAAAGGTGACACGAGGAGAGAGGTGTTCAAAGAAGTGATATATCTTGTAAAAAGGTACTTACCGTAGAGGCCGCTGGTAAAAAATGCCCGAAAGGGGTTATCTCACCGCTTACTTGAAGCGCGGTCAAGTGTTTCGAAAATACAGGGTCTCCACTAGAAAGCGTGATTATACACGGGAATTATACTTGTAGAGAAAATTTATTGAGAATTGTATAAATCATAAGGTGACGATCTGACCCTGTATTTTTCCATCGTAATACCCCCCAAGTCCCGGATGTATTGCCGCCCTCGAGGCGGCTCACCCTAAAAAACGCATTTTTGCACACAATAAAAATGCGTTGATATTTTAGTTTTTAGAAGTTTTTTAGAAATATTTTCGCGACTTTAAGGTATAATTTGACTCCCACTTTGCTTTGCCTGCCTCACTATGCTCTCTTTGCGCTTGAACCCTGACCTACGGTATGATTCCTGTTACGCCTTTCATTGATATGTGATATGCGACTTAAAAAATCAGTATTCTGAGTTACGACTCAGAATCTGGGACACACCATAATACCTGGCGAAGCTGGGGAGTACGTTCCCCAGTGAGGAACCAAAACCGTACTTGAGCAACATCTAACGCGACAAAAGCGACAATCAAAAAGAATACTGCGCCTAACAACATTCCACGTGCTGGGGTGTGTTGCAATTCTTGTAGCGCAAACAGAGGTAAATTGCGTTATGGAGAGCGACACGATTCCAGCAGAGTCACTGCCAGCAGTAGTAGTCCTACCACTACCTGCAGGACCATTCCCCAAAACGCTTCAGCAGAAATTTCAGCTTGCGAGACAGATGGAAGAAGAGATACAACGCAGGACACAGGACTGGATAAACGCGCTAGGAAAAGACGAAACGAACAGCCTCATTTTCAAACACTTTAAAGCCAGAGCCCTTCAGATTCACGGAGATCAGCTCGACCTCAGCTTCTTCTTGGGGAATCTCAAAACAACCAGTGGTCTCATTTCGTACATTTCTCACATTTTCAGACACGCCTCACAAGATTTTGTGCAGTCATTACTGCAGAGGACGAGGAACGCGTTACAGTTGAGGACTCGGCAGTAGCGCCTACGATTGAGCGACTCACAACAAACTTCAGAAACGTGATCAACTCAGAAAACGTGCTAAACGTTACCACGTTCCTGCTGAAATACGACTGCTACATCCCAGTCTCGGAGGCCACTGCAGCAGAGGTCAGTCGGATTGAGAAATCACAGGGAGCCAGTGGACAGCCAGTGCCAGGGAATACGGCTTCCATTCCAGCCTCTCCAGCCTTTTCGCTCAACGACCTGGACATCCAAGACGAATTATACCGAGAAGAAAGCTGGAAACAAATCGGCAGTGAAGGTGAGTGCGAAAAGAGCAAACCCCCTCAGTCCTTCTCTCTTGCAGACTCCCTTTCTTTGGATAATCATACGCGCGAGATCTTGCCAGTTCTCGTTACCTGTCACAAGGATAGAGCGCCCAAAAGCCTGAAGGCTATGAATCAACGTACTGTAGGAACGAAGCGAATTGCTCATTGCTGGTGACGGAATTATCTAACTGCTCCTTCTCACTAGGATTGACGTACAAGTCTTTAACTAATTTAGTGACTAACTCTAATAAGCCGTACGAGCTTTTCATCTGTGGCACAGGTGGATACGGAAATGCGAACCTCACATGTGTCTTTCAGAGCCAACTAGTGGACCACGAAGAATCAGGAGACTTCGATCCCTCAGCTGTTCTGCGTGCACAGAAATACGCTGACGAAATCAGCAAGAGAACTGAACAAGTAGAAGGTCACGAGGGTGATCTCTCGAACGAAGACTTCATCCACACTGTAAAGATCACACGTATGGACCAGGGTGACCGCAGGGAATTCACCAACAGAGAAATCAGTGAAACGACCCGTCAAATCACCCAACTGCTGGAACGCCACTCACTTGACATCTCGCACCTGTCAGTCTGAGGTCGAGACAGACCTGCCGATCTCACCGCTGACAGTCCTGCCGATCCCACCGCTGAAAGCAAGGCTCCTTTCATCCTAGTACGGGTGAAATCAGAAAGTGAAGCCAGAGTAATCCTTGAGAAAGCGGTTTTTGTCATTGACGACCACCGCTACGTTTCCGCACCCAAATCCAACAGACTCGTGAGGTTCAACTTCAATTTTGTGACCCCAGCGGCAAACTTGCAGGTGTCAACGGAAAGGATTGTGCAATTCCTCAGCGGTTCAATCTTCTCAGAGTTTGTTTCCAGAATTGTTTACGTCCAATCTTTTAGTGAGAGCACCAAAAGCGGCAGCCGTTTCATCCGCAGGCTATATGCAATTCTCAGACCGCCACCTGGACCCGCACCTGAGCCAGCAACACTTAACTCCCATGCAGTTATCTCACGCTTAAACGACATTTAAATCGATCGATTTACCCCCCACAAACGCCAATTTGGACCCCTTAGACACCCCCTATCAAGGCACTCGATAGCTCAAAATGTGCCTAACGATGCCAAACAGAACTTGGTTGCAAGCACGAACACGTATGTCTTCATATGCACCTTAACAAACAACGGTCTAGTCGACCATGCCGTAGAAATTCCAAATGCCATAACAGCATAGGAGTTAATCCGAGTAAGACAGAACATCAGGTCTACTTTATACCGACTCAGTATGCTTTCGATCCTATGGGCGTGGTTTACATCACGCAGTGCAGTGCGTGGGAGTGCGACAGGTGCCATCCCTCAAGTAAAAAATACGGTCACTGCTCCAAAATTTGCTCTGACACCCAGCAAAAAGGAAAGGGAAAGGGCAAAGGGAAAAGTGGGGGCTCTTCTTACACTACGAGGTCCCAGAGCACAGGATCTCGAGGTGCAGGGTCCGCGCGGTGGGAGCAGAATCGTGCACGGGCAGAAAAAAGAAAATCCGAGCCTGCATCCCAAAGTCCAGCCCACAAACAAACCTCTGGCTCCGAAAGAAAAGAGGAAATTGCTTCCGCGGCAAGATTTGGTGGTGCTAACATTTCAGGTAGATACTGACTTGCTTCTTTAAAGTGTTAAACGCAAGGCTACAGGGACATCCCATGTCTCAATCCTTACCACAGTCCATCACTGCTTGGCTGATCTTACTGCTTGAGATTCTTTTTTCTTTAGCTACTTACAAACAGTTTTTTAGCTGCACGATCGACAGCCTGCAAGAGCTCACTAGAATTAACCAGCTACATCCAGCTGGTAGGGTATGATTAATAATTCCTGGCCCCTTCTGAGCCTCCTAACTGCTTTTCAGCGTGCCTTGATACTGTTTTTTTTTTCACTTTTAGCATCCTCCACTCAAAGCTTTGTCATACTGAATATCCCACCTTCATTTCACAGTACAAATTGCCAAAGTATTTCACCACCACTCACTCATAAAACAATCCTGGAAATCCTTAAGTGCATAACTGTCACACAAAGTAACCTCACTTGTTTTTGCTATGTTGAAATCCCCTTTTAAACCGCAAACAATTTCAACTATGACAACTAGACGGTTAAATTTACACACAACACAGAAACCAGTGTAATAAGTCAACCATCTTATAGAATATCGTTTACTATGCCACTAGATAAACCTGCAAACACACAGTATACTCACAATATAGCCACCGACAACTTAACACACAACTCAGTTAGTTCCACTTTTTGCTCAACCCGATACGGCAATGCAAATACTAAAGATAGCTATGATGAAATTACCTACCCGATGCGCTCTGTTAACTTAACACAATATATTTATAAAAAAATAATGCGGCAACTGGATAACTCAACACGGCTCCCAGATAACTTAACTCAAACTACACAAAACCAAAAGCGGATAACCGATAACACAGCAGGAAACATAACCAACTTAATATGGTTCACTGCTAACCTTATATGGCAGGCAGATAACTTAATACAGTCAAGGAAAATAAAGCGGCTCACAGTTAAACCAATATGGCTTACAAATAATTTAACATGGTCTGCCCAGCCGAGATGAAGAAGCAGTCTGGAACTGAAAGTGCAATGCACGACACAGGACTGTCGATGGACTTTAGAGGTCGCCTGATAGACACAAAATACCGAAGAAATAACACTGAAGGCCCACTTATAATGACGTACCACCGCATGTCCTTTATTTCACTGCGGAATAAACGAAGTGTCAGCTCCTTGATGTGCACAGATTATGGAATACCTGTCCTAATGCTACATGCGATGTTGTTTCTAGCTAAGCGGTCCCAAGATGATAAACCTAAGAATATTATCCCAGGCCCGAGTACATCCGGCAGATGGGGGTCTACTTACGATTGCCCCCTGAACTTTTTTTGTGCCCCCTGAAAAATTGCCCCCTGAACTTTTTTTTCAGGCCCTGAAAATGGTTTTCAGGGCCTGAAAATCACTTTCAGGGTCTAAACTTGTTTTATACTAGGCTAGTTATACACCTTAGAAAAAACTTCATGGATAATATAATTTTTACACCAATTTTCAGGGCCTGAAAATTTGGAATTCACACTCTTAAGATGCCCCCTGAACTTTTTTTTCAGGGCCTGAAAATATTATTCACTTTTCGTGTTATATAAAGTTTAGAATTATATTCTCATGTCCTCATCTTGCCCCCTGAAAATGGTTTTCAGGGCCTGAAAATTTTACAATGTTCCAAGCCCTGAAAATTCACATAAGGCATTTTCAGGGCCTTAAAACTCATTTTCAGGGCCTGAAAACCATTTTCAGGGCCTGAAAGTCATTTTCAGGCCTTGAAAACCATTTTCAGGCCCTGAAAATGACTTTTCAGGCCTTGAAAACCATTTTCAGGCCCTGAAAATGACTTTTCAGGCCTTGAAAACCATTTTCAGGCCTTGAAAACCATTTTCAGGCCCTGAAAACCATTTTCAGGCCCTGAAAACCATTTTCAGGCCCTGAAAACCATTTTCATGTCCTGAAAACCATTTTCAGGCCCTGAAAATGAGTTTTCAGGGGGCATGTCTTTCAGGCCCTCAAGGATTCATTGCAAGTTGTGCATGCTCCCCCCCCCACTATACTCATGTTATCCATTATTAAGTGTGCTCAGGCACGTGACGGGCATTCCTCCCAAGTAGACAACCCTCTGGAAGGGTATTCAACCTATAATTGCCGCTTAACACCGCTACTCAACCCCCCTTGCTTTCCACGGTGTGTGGCTAAGGATCGAATCAAGAAAGTTGCCTCCTTGCTTGGAATGCCCATGGCCCGCCACAAGAAGGGATCCACACAAATTTTGGGCTGCCAACCCGATACCTTTGTGTAGTCGGGGACTTGCCCACACTCTCCTTGCCACGGTCACATTTCTGAAACACGTGTTTACGTGTAACACCAACAATCCTACCCAACATAATGCATGCCCCACACACATTTACATTTATATACATGCCTTACTTACATTGCCGCCCGCCAACCTAAGCGCATCTCTCTAATCATTTGCAAGATTGCAACCTACGTTCTACCATGGATGAATTTTTTACTTTTTCGTGGCTAATTCCTATGGCAACAACATTCTTGTCGGCTACTAATCAGATCATGTGGGTTAACA
>LGRX02020441.1:0-11988 GCA_001247695.2 Cymbomonas tetramitiformis
CCCTTCCCGCACGCACTGATGAGGCTGCTGTAGCTGATCACGTCGGGCTCCACCCCCGCTTTCTTCATGCCAGCAAACACCTCCAGCGCCTTTCGCGATTGCCGACAATCTCCCATTGCTGAGATAACTGTGTTGTAATGCCCTGTGTTCAAAGATACCTTCGTGGCAGCCCAACTACACCACTCCACTATCAACTGAGCTCACACTCAATGCAGGGTCGGTAGGAAAATGCTAACACCAACACGCTAACATTCCCAGCGGCAAGACTCCGTGATGGTTAATACTGATATCTTCATTTCTTGAGTGGCATGCCATGTTTGCCTAGACCCGTGCCTTGTAGCACAGCACGGAAATGGCCACCGGGCTTTGCACGAGACACCGAAGGGGCACGCAGGCGGTACATACTAAAGCGCTGGCGTGCACAGCATCAGCCCCCGCGCTGCACGTGACACAATTGCATGCTGGTAGCGGGTGGCGCCACTCCAATGCATTCGCGCCATCACCGTTCAATCACGGAATGCATGCATTTCCCCACTCGTTGTTAGAAGCACACCGCTGTAAGTGATGCTTACTTTGCTCAAAACATCCACGGAATCCCTACCCCTCACTCGCAGGATCCCTACCCCTCACTCGCAGGATCCCTACCCCTCAATCCCTACCCGAGCATGTTACCTCGAAAGCCCCGTGCCATTCGCCGCCATCCCCATTGCCCCAGAGAGCGCTCTGAGCAGCGGTCGATCCAAAGCTCACATCGATATGTGAGAAGGCCTAATATCCATTTCAAACTCGCAAGAAGCAGATGCGTGAGCCGTGAGGCCAACTTAGCCGGAGCCTGCACCACTGCCACACAAACCCGAAGGCGGCTGTGAGCTTTCGACTGAGAATTCCACTTGGGGGAGGGGGGGGGAGAGGGAGGGGCTTACTTGAACACGTTCTCGCAATCATGAAACCGGCGCATCTTCCGCAGTCTCCCCAGAAGGGTGGTCAAGCCCCTTGCATCCAGATGCTCCTCGCTCAGCACCGCAGACGGTGCCTCCCCTTTGGCAATGCGCTGCGCCAGCTTTTCTGGGCTTGAGTGCCAATTCTCACGAGCCTCCACTGGCCGTCGGGCCTTCTCAGCCGGTTGCGTCGCACCGGGAATTCCCTCTTGCCGCCGGTGAATGACGAAGCGTCTGCCCGCCGCTGGCCGAAGCTCCCCGGCGGAGCCCCGGGGCGCCTCCTGCGCCGAGCACCAGAGACGCGCCTCCCTGCAGCCTGCCCGCCGCCACACGCCTCCTCTCTGAGTCAGCTTCTTCTCAAAGCCACTTGCTCACTCGCGTCTCCCCACCCTCAACGAGGAGCCCCCTTCCCCCCGGAAGAGGCAAGTTCCACTAACTCCGCGGGCGCGAACGACCCCACCCGATCTGTGAGCAACACGAGCATCGACCCAGAGCGACAGAGCCTCAAAGCCTCAAAACTTACGTTTGTGGTTTTAGGGCCTTGTGGGCCTCAACATCACTTATCTCGGAACGCTGTCTAGATACCTCCGATACTACTTCCCGCACGAACGAGATGCATTTCAAAAGAGCCTGCCCTCACAAGCTAAGGATGCCGCTTGTCAGCCTTGCGCCTCAACAGCCTGACACTCGAGAGGCCCTATTCCCTCCCTCCCCTCCCCCCTCCTCCCTCCTCCCCTCCCCCACACCTTCCTCCCCAAATACTGGTTTGTGTGCTTTGGGGTGGGCCTTCCCGGGAGTCCACGAGGTATCTTTAATAGTATCTGCAAAGCTGTGAGGCCACGGGTCGGGTCACCTCTTGCCAATGAGGGCGCCGAGGTATTCTGCTGACCAAGCCGCAGCCTGCAAACTCTGCCTCCCCACCTTGGCGCCATCACACAACGAATGCTGCGAGCGTCGTCTCGGCTCGCCGGGATCCTCTCCGGCAACCCGCGCCTCAGTGATTTGGGCCGCGTGCTGCCCTTCTTACCCTAAATCCTGAAGCGCGCTGGGAAAGCCGGGATTCAAGCTTCCTGGCGCCGGAAGAGCCGGGCTGGTGGATCCCTGGCACCGGAGGACACAGGCTCGAGGCTTCCTGATGTCGACACAGGCTCGAGGGAGCTCCGGTGCCCGAGAAGCAAGGATTGAGGCGACTGAGTTCCACGAGGCAGAACTAAACAGCAACAACCCCCCCTTGCATCCCCTCGAGGCAGCCCCAAACGGCAACACCGACCCCACGCTGTACCTCCAAGCACAAGCGAGGCAGCCCGGAACTGCCACGACCCCCGCCTCCTGCACCTGCAAGCCCCTATAGACAGTCCCGATCGGCCAGAACGCCCCCCTTGCACCTCCAAGCCCCACAAGTCAGCCCCGACTGCCCCAAAGTGCTTGCTGCGTATCCAAGCCCTTGGGAGAAAACATGAACAGCCGCAATCTCAATGCCCCACGAGGCGAACCGAACGTTGTGGTGTGGATCAGACAGGAATCCTGTTCGCTTTGCAGTGCAATCAGCGCAGCAGGGAAGGGGAATATGGGCACTACGTTGCACGCAATTACCCGACTTGCTGCGCCAGGATCACAGCGGACAGGATGACGGGTTTTCGCGGAGCACCGCCGCACGACGATCCGGCCGCACCCATAAGACCCAGCAGGCCGGCGGCCAGCATCCCGCACGTTAATTACCTGGGGAGTCACCAGTCGGTTCCCAAAGTTTCACCCTACGTCAGTTCACCGCAACTTCCCCCTCCCGGGTCAGTGTGACCGCGGGGTACCGAGCAAGAGCTGCGAAGCGAGGCGGGCAATATGGGGCTACACGGCGGGCAGGCAACGAGGCAGGCAGGCAACATGGGTCAACAAGCGAGGCGCCGGGGAGTTCACGGAATATCGTGGCGTATGTTCCCCGGCAGGCAGCCTTCGTTGGGACGGCATTAGCCGACCGGATCCCGGCGACTCTCGCAGTCGTGTCAAAGCGTCCCGCAGCGCAGACCCGCGGGCAGCACTCAGGTCGCTCGCATTAGCTCTGCGGTGGCCGAAAACAAAATTCAAACAAGCACAAGAGAGATATGCTACCTCCCACACGCGTACTACAACTACAGAGAGGAACGTTGTTCTTGGGTCGAGAAAGGGGATAGGGGGACTCACGACTGACCACGGTGTTGAACGTGTTCGTGATGGTGTTCTTAGGGCGAGATGAACAACTCGAACTGTCCACGAAGGAAGACAACCAGATCGTGTAGCAGAACGTCACACAGATGCGTGTTTCGAGGGGTGCGAGTACCTAGTTGACATAGTGTGGGCATTCATATTCAGTTCGAGTTGCTGTTGGGTGTTACAGTACTTCATTTCAATTTTTACGATCACAATCTAGAATCTACAATCTTGCTTGCGATGGATTGTGTCCTTCGGGCGTTCCGGGTGGCGCGAAATCGTTGCGGTCGGCCTCTACTGTCGTGTGCCACAGTGTCACTTGTGTCACACGACAGCGACAGTCGAGTGCCCACGCAAACCCTACTCTTGTCCCCAGAGCTTATGGACGAAAATAGACATTTAGGGTTTGTAACTCTGTGGGGTCCATAAGTTCTCCGAGCCTCTTCGATCAACTGTAACGTCGACCCTCGTGGCCGCGCAGCGGCCGCGCTCGGAGAAACTCTGGGAACAAGATTAACGCAAACCCGGAGTCTGGTGAGCGGTCAGCAACCTTTAAGCCGGAGGGCTTCTTAAATATGGAGCGAGGTCGAAAACTCGGTACTGCGTACAAGCGTACGAGCGAGGTCGAAAACTCGGCCTGCGTACAAGCGTAGGGGCAGATGCCGTCGGTGTCCATGTGGCCAGTGGTTATGGCCCAAAGCCGAAAGCACGTGATGCAAGGCACTCCTGTTCCCTCCCACACGATATACCGCCCGCCGCCGTTGTGCTTTTCCATTTCCCTTCGGGCGGGCCATACTTGCGCCGCGCGGCCGAGGTTGTAGACGGACCCTGCGTTGCTCTTGCCGCCACCACCACCGCGGGTTCGTAGCAACACCAAAATTCGGTGGAGCGGGATCGGGGAGGCGGGCAAGATGGGACTCGTCCCGGAAAAACTTACCGAGCCGGAGGACGAGGGAGGCGAAAGTGTGGCCATGGGCGGTGCCAAGCTCGCGCAACACCACCAAATACACGCGGGGTACTGTAATGTAGGGGGAGGCGGAGGCGGACGACCGAAGACTGGCGTAGACGTCCTCAACGAGGTCGCGGTCGGAGTACTCGGGGTGAAGTCTGCGGTGATTGTCCGCGAGGGTGCGGACGACGGCCAGCTGTGGAGCGGGATCGAGGGTCTCGTCGATCTTGGTGGCACGGAGGCGGACCCAGAAACGGTGGGTGTCCCGGTCGCCGATGCCCTCGACGTGAAAGCGTATGCGCCGAAGAGCACATCGCCCGTCGCGCGGGTGAACGCAGGTAGACTCATCATAAAGAGAAAAAGCCATACCGCGGAGAACCGTAGGGAGCACGGCGTAAATGAGCTCGTTGACGGTGTAGTGGTAGGCGTCGTACTCAAAGTCCAGATCCAGAAGCTTGTGGACTTCATCGCGGGAGACTGGTCCAAGCACGTGCGACATGTTGGACAGAAGGAGGGCGAAGTCACACAGCCTCGGCGTCAGGTCCATCCAGAGAGAGGCCAACGTTGGCCTTGAAGCCATGAGCCCGCAGAAGCTTGGCCAACTCAAAAGGGGGTCCGGTATTGACGGTATCAATATAGTAGAACCGTGTTGTGAACTAAATAACCTTGATCCTCCCACAAGGACCATAATGTTACGCATGCTTACGCATGAATTTATAGTCTAAACCCCGAACCGTAACCGGCAGGTTGTGCCATATGTCACCACGGGTTACGTAAGACAGACTAGCTAGGCGTGTACTGAGTGTATCAGGGGCCTACACTGGGACTCCCAGCAGGGCTGCCGGTCAGGTTTCAACAGATTGTGACAAGCAAGACGACGCTGCGATATTGTAAGGCAGTGGAGGCTTACCGTGCCCCTACACGATGATTATCATATCGCGATATACTGGTACCCAACGCATAATGTCACCATTATAGCAGCGTCTGTGACATCCCGTGGTCGAGCGCAGCGTAGAAGCGGGCACAAAGACTCAATGCGCGCGCGCGAAATCAGCGCGCGGTGACGTACCGGTAGGGTCAACCATTTTGTTGTATGCACGCATGGTCGCTGGAGCAAGATGCGATTCGATACGCATGCTAACTGCTACCTTGAAAGTTCTTTGACATTTCGGAGACAAAATGCTGTCAAGTTCTCGAGCTCCTCTTCGCTGCAACGTCCTACCAAATTTCTGATCCGAGGTCATCTCGACTCTCCAAATATCGGTTGAAGCAGCACCGGATGCCAAAACTGAAAATTGCGCTAAATCGCCCAAAATAATATTGTCCCTCGCCCGGTTCAATTTCCATTACCCTCTCTTGGCTACATCCCGCGGTGTACCCACGCAAGGGGCCTTTCACATGCACGTATCGTGGAGCCTCGATACCATATCCGATGACCACATTGTGCATATTCCTAATGTATGTTGTCCACACCACTTCCCTTGAGGTACCCAAACACTTACTTGAGGCCCTTTGATTGATATTGAGGTTAGGTGGGCCGTGTTTGGATGCTGATTTTCAGATTTCCGATTATTAAAAAAACCAAAACGTGGGGGTCCTCGCTTGGGTACATCGACTTTGCACACCCTTATACATCATACAGTGGGATATTTCGACCAAACCGACGTGTTGGATAGCTGAAGCATGGCCCAAGTCGTTATGTGAACACGGTTGGACGCGCCTCAACATTCAAAATAACAGCTTGCAAGCATGAGAGCGCGCATGCATATGAAAAATTTGAAGAAAAACAAATTAAGTTGACTTGGGAGGTATTTTTCCGAGATCATTCGCGTGGTGTATTCTCTCCCATCCCGCCGATTCCAGCCTCAACGACGCTCGCGAGCACACATTGTCGTCCCTCTCGCTTGAAGCTTGAACCCTTCCACGATATGTGCAGTCAATCCGTGTTCGTAGCAGTTCGCCCGTGCTTCTTCAAGTCCGCCACGCGGATGCCCTACTTTCGATGAAGGCGACTCGCGAACTCGTGTCCCTTTTCGACCATCTTTGAATGGTATTGGCACCAAACCTTGAAGAAGGTTTCTGTAACCCAAGGCCCAATCTTGCGCCCGAGCTGCTTTGCTACCTTTGTGGAGCAATTATGTTCCACCCAATCAAACACGTCCTTAGGAGTGCGGCCATATATAAATTCTTCCCGCCAAACGGGAAGCAGCAGCATGCGATGTATCACTTGTCGTCTCATGCTCTATCCCCGGCGGCAACATCAATTGTATTCTCCCTACCGGCTCCGACAATCCCGCCCGGCGCGCCTCGGCGGTGGCGAGGCATTGACATAAAATATGGTGCTCGTTAGCGATAGATTCATCGTCCCCCACGTGTAAGGGGCAAACACATCTCGCGTACGAATGGGAGAAATGCGTATCATCATTCGTGACTTGTATATATTTCTTGATGAGATGACGACCTCGGGGTTCATCACGTGACCTTATTGCATCCCTCGTTAAAACAACACCCTATATAATCGACATGATGTTTTGCAACTTTTGTGGATCTGGCTGTCGCCAAAAGCAACTCTCAGAAATACTGTGCTCTCGATTGGCTCCATAGAACCCTTTTCAAAGACAGGCTATCCGAAAATGATGGAAAACTAAGCACCGCTCACCCACATGCTCTAAGTGCCCATGTAAATGCTCAAAACGAAACGCGGACTTCAAATGACTTGGAGGAGGTAATGATTCACGTGATTATTATGCTTTCCTGTACTTGTCCAACGATTCTAATGAAATTTAAATCCCAAGTAGTCTGCTACACGTTATTTGTGCTAGCGCGCTCTCTCTCTATATATATTACTGATGTTCACCAGCTCTATAGAGATTTCGATTCATCATAACTCTTTCTGTGGTTGCATAATTCAACCTATGCTACCACCCGACTACTCAACCTCTAAAATATCATGGATACTGCATCTCCTAATTTGAGCTATTGCTTAATAATGCCTTCGTTATTCATGCCAGCTATCACGTGAAATAACATTCGATCTCACCTGTACCGGCAAGCTAAACTCATCAGTGATATGATACAACCATCAAATACTAGGCAGTCCAGTAGGTTCATATTGGCATGTCTGCAAAGGTCTCAGGTTGCATCATCGTCGCCAACTTCTTCGCACGAACACTACTTGAAGAGTTACCTGCCACCAGTTCCAAAGTTTGAATGGAAGCTCATCCGAAGCAAAACGCATTTTCTGCTTTACAATACATGAACTAAATGGCATGAGGGGTGCGGACCAAGGCCATCCTGCGAGAGCGAGTCGGAGACATGCCATTTGACCAAATACAAAATGGTATAAGGCATGGCAACCGAAGGTAGCCCACCACCACCCCCGTGGATGAGAGAAGCGTACTTGAACAAAAGACGACTGTGCCAACATACCAAAAAACATACATCCTCGCCAAATTCGGCAGTGTGGAGCCGTTCAAGGCCCATACGACACTGCAAGCAAGGAAGGAAACTATGTGTGTGCTCAGGCTCGGACAAGGGAAAGTCGGCAGCAAGGTAGAGGGGGCACCCAACAACGGTCCACGTGATCACCAATGTCCCCCGGATTTGTTTTGGGTGCCCCAATGTCGAAGGCATAGCACGCAATGGTGGCACACAAAGAATTTGAATTTCGATTAAATTTTCGAGGGTGCGGCCGAATCATGCGTTTCCACGCCGGCCACGCTGATCACGTGTCGAGCACAAATACCAATTTTGGAGCTTAAGATGAGCTTAAGATGAGAGGGCGCTGAACTCACGGTTTTACTAACATTCAGGAAGTCGCTCCCATGTGACATTTGAAATCAGAATTCTGAGGACATATAGTGGTCAATCAATAGGCATCAATAACCACCTTGAAAGTCCCCTATACTGAACCCCGCAGCATTTCCCCAATTTCGATCCAAAATGGCTGAAACTATTTGGGATTTTTTTGGATCAAAATTATGCCGTTTTGCATCCAAAAAAAATAGAAGTCACCTTATCGTGCGTTTCTCGGGCACCCCACTTCACCGATGCACGGCACGCGAGGTGTTCAACAGGCGAACCAGTCATCGGACCAGTTGGGTTACACGTGACACCAGTATCTTGTTATAGGTCTACTTGAGCTGCTTCAGCTGCTTGAGCCCTTGACAATCCCTACTCCGTGAATGTGTAACTTATTTGCCATCGGCGTGCCCATTAGCTCACGGGAGCATATGGACCACCAGGCGCACCATGACACATTCTAGGGAGCCACGTGGCTTGCCCGCATGCGCAAACAACAGGTTCAGACGCCCTCACCAATACCACGCCCGCATTTCAATGCTCCTGAATTCATGAGGAGCAATGCTAGACCACAGGGATAACCACATCCCATCACCCACCTCCAATGAATGGCCGTCACCGTTCACAACCAGGTGCCGGTACCTCACATCTTGGCCAATGAACCCCAACCACCGTCCCCTCAAGTGCAATAACCATGAGGCACCAGACAGGAAAGAGGAACCCAAGACAAATCTCGAATGCTTCGGAAGAGGCAGTGCCCAGCACAAAGGCAGCACAGGGACAGCCACATCCCATTCACCCACTTACTACCAGTGGCCGTCCCAGTTCACATCGAGGTGCCAGTACCGCACATCGTGCCCAACAGACACGCGTCATGTAACCACACTGAATGACACGAGGCCCGCCGACAAAAGCCAGCCCACCATCATCCAAGTGGAAATGAGAAACATTCACGAACAGGGAGGGGCCGTGACAAGGTATCACACGCTAAGCACACTGAAAGGCATGAGATCGGCCAACAAAAGCCAGCCCACCATCATCCCAGTGGATGTGAGAAGCAAATCAGGAGCAGGGCGGGGCCGTGACAAGATACCACAAACTCATACATATTCCCAACCCAAATGCAAAGCAGCATGGAAAAGATGAAACGATGTGACCGATCATCGCCAAACAACTGCTGGTCTCTGGGTCACGGAGTGAGCGGACCCTGCTGGCATGCCTCCCAGTGGCTCACGGTCGATGGATGGGACCCGTTGGTCCATGGTTATGCCATGAATGCAGTCACACCACACAGCATGGACACCCCATGTCAAACAAAGGAAACATGCAGGCACCTAAGTGCTCCCCACAAAAATCAAGGGAAAACACAGAAGGTGGACTTCACCACCCTCTGCCTCTCCTTGCAGCAAAGGCAGACAAATCCACCGAGCTCTCCAAGAGGCAGTGCCCGACAGAATGGCACAACAGGGATAACCGCCTCCCAAAACCCACTTCCACCCGGCGGCCGTCCCCGTTCACAGCGATGCGCCAGTACCTCATATCAGGGTCAAACAACACAAATCCCCCGGCGTGTGTAATAACCATGAGCACTGTACACGGAGAGGGAGCATGCATCAGACGGATCCAAGACACTCCCAAATAGCGAGCCGCAGACCCCGACGCCCTCAAAGAGGCAGTACCCGTCAGAAGGGTACCACAGGGACAGCCACATCCCACATCGCACACGCACACATGCTAGTTAAAATATGGCACCAAAATGCCATATGTAGCCTCACACACTGAACGGCATCAAGCCCGCCGCCAAACGCCAGCCCACCATCATCAGTGGATGTGAGAAGCATTCAGGAACTTTACAGCTGCACTCCAGACCCGTTGGCGCCGGCATTGCACGACAACTTCGCGGGCCACCTCGCTTACTCACCAAACCATTGCCCGGACGTGGCAGTGCTAGATGCAGAGGGGCCCGGTCAGCATGTCCTGATTGGTGTGGCCACTGCGCGGGCGATAGTGGATGCCCCTTGGGACGGCCCTTTGGAATACCGGCCGTGTCGAGGGTGGGCAAGCTCTCTTGAGGCCAGTAAGAGAGCAGGGGGGTGGTCCTGAGCGTAGGCTTGGTGGTGGGGAGATGGCTCGAGCAGCTAGGGGGGCATAGGTGAACCGGTGTCAGCGACACAGCAGCAGTGCGTCGGCAGTGCAGTTGCAGAGGGGCTCAGGTGGCCCAGTGAGGCTTAGGGGGTCCCATTCTTCACGCGCGAGCTCCGGAGAATCCGGATAAGTGTCCCGAACTGTGTGCTGAACCCTTTGATCCCCGGCGTGGGTACATACTGCAGCCGATCTTCTGTGGCTAATTGGTGCCAAAGGAGTCGGTCCGAGGATAAGCCACATGCATATGCTGTAAGAATAGACGGCATGGCCCGTAGGCATGACTCACTGCCGGGTATCATTCCAGCAGATACCGGCATGGACAATGAAGGGACTTGGAATGAGACTTAATATGGGTCCCTGCCCAAATCAAGGGACGGCACAGAGGACGGATGCAGCCATTCCCGGCACCTCGCGGCAAACAGCCAATGCACACAAGTCCACAGCGTGGGCAAGAGAGGCGGGACCCACCAGCCAGCTGCCACAGGAGGATCCCTCCGCACACACACAGTTAAGCACACTTCTCGGTACAACTTGCCGCATCGCTGCGGGTGATTGGCGGAGTGCACTTAGCCCACAGCTCACGTGATCGATGTGAAGCCATCAGGAATGCCGGGAGTTTCAGAAAGATGAGATAAAGTACAGGATTGGAGGGCGAACCTAGGATATAGATCCAGGAACCGGTGTCGTCAGGCGCCGCGCTCGTCTTTTTCTTTTTCTCGGGGCTTCGCTGCTTTCCTGCGGCGCCCTCTCTCACACCAGCCCGGCCTACCAGCGTCGATCCCCGCAACTCCACGCCTTCACGCAAACCGGACCACCGATTTGCGCTCAATCCCGGACCGCGGACGATCCACCTTTCACTCCTAATCCCCTCTCACTCAAATGATTGCCCCCTTGGATAGCAACCCCTCCCACACACGCCCCGCCTTGCAACAATGACAGGCAACCTTGTTTTCCCTCAGCAGGTCCAAGGCACGGGCAGGGCTGGGGGGAGAGCAGAAGCCGAGGAAGGCCAAGCGGGCAAATGTGGAGAGAACACAAGATAGGAGAACGGGGTATGCAAGAACGCCCCAGGAGGCACAGGAAAGATGCTGGGAGGATAACAGGGGCGAAGGTGGGGAAACAGGTGGGGCAGGGGGCGAATTCGCGGGGACAATGCGAGTTTGATATTGCGGAATTTGCAGGCACGAAGGGCACTTTCCGTGCACCCCTAGCGGCTCTATGAATAGAGGCCGCGAGCGCGTGCGTCGCCTCCGCACCAGGCGAACACGCTCTGCCCCCGCCGCTCTCAAACAGCGACAGCACTCCACGTGGCACATTGCTGATTGCGAGGTACACCATGCGGATGAAGCATCGAGAGCAGCACTGCGCACCGGCAGCGAGGGGCGCCTCCTCTGGCCTAGCTTGCGCCCCGGAGTCCAAGCCGCCGCCTTGCAATGCGGATCTGCCCCAGGCTGGCGCTGGCGGCCCTGTAGAGCCCTCTGCCGAACTCGCGGCGTCCCCGCCACTGCCTCCGGCCGCCAGCAGCGCGGATCGTCCCCACGTTCTCGGAGGACTCTCGTTCTCTGCTCGCACCCGAGGAAATATTCAGTGTTACTTCCATTCCCCACAAAAGCCCCTCCTCCCCTCGCCCAACCCCTCCATCTCCGGGCCCGAGATTGGCTTGCCCGGGCTGTAACGGGGCTGTCGAACCGGGCCGGGCATACTACGCCGATGCTTATGCAGAGGCTGGTCTGCATTGCTGGCATCTCCTATATATATATATATATATACTAATTATATATATCCTTATCATACAACATATACAGATACCACATCCAAACGTCCGGCAAGAAAGCAGGTTTGTCTGCAGGGAAATGCTAGTCTCCCCGCCGTGCCTTCGCAACGCACTGCTCAGTTGCACCAGTCAGAATCCTGGCGTCTGCTATTCCTGGCGTCTGCTACTCCTGGCGTCTGCTACCCCTGGCTGGGTCT